>APFE030641032.1:45194-66265 GCA_000404065.3 Pinus taeda | reverse complement strand
GAGGATAGATGCGGAGGGAACTGTGCTGAGACCAGATAGTTTGCTATATCAGCAAACCACGGGGAGAGTACTGAGATAGCAAACAGATGCTCATCTAGCATCTGGTCATCCATTGTTCCCTCTTCACCTGCAGGCAAATCCAGTCTAGACAAGAAGTCAGCAACAACATTTTCTCTACCTGGTTTGTCAACGATGGTCAAATCAAACTGCTGCAATAAAAGTAACCATCTAATAATACAAGCATTCACATCAGGCTTATTCATTAAATATCATATTGCAACATGGTCAGTATGTACAAATGTTTGATAGCCAGTGATATAGTGTCGGAACTTGTTCAGGGCATGGACCACAGCCAGGAACTCTTTCTCAGTTACCGTGTAATTCATTTCTGCCTTGGATAAGTTTTTACTGACAAAGTATATAGCATATGGGAGTTTTTCTTCAACTTGTCCTAAGGCTACCCCTATGGCATTGTTCGAGGCATCTGTGTGGATGTGGAAAGGTAGGGCCCAGTTTGGGCCTCTCAGAATTGGAGCAGACACCAACTTATCTTTCAACTCATTCAGAGCCTTCTGGCAATCATCCGACCATTTAAACTCAACATATTTTGCTAAGAGGCCAAACAATGGCGAGGCCAGCTTACTAAATTCTTTAATGAATCTACGATAATATCCTGCTAAGCCTAGGAAACTCCGGACATCTCTCACCTTTTGAGGAGGTGGGACCCTTTTGATGATAGCAACTTTATTGGGATCCACCTGTAATCCCTGGCGAGAGATGGTATGGCCTAACACGGTCCCTTCAGTCATCAAGAACTCACATTTCTCAGGGCTGAGGGACAAGTTCATCTCGATGCACTTACTCAAAACCTTTCCCAGGTTGGATAAGGCTTCCTGGAAGCTAGACCCGTAAGGAGTAAAGTCATCCATATAGATTTCTACTGAATCATGGACCAACTCAACAAAGATGCTTAACACAGCCCTCTGGAACGTGGTAGGGGCATTACATAGCCCGAAGGGAAGGACACGGTAGGCAAAGGTACCCCATGGACAAGTGAAAGTGGTCTTATCTTTGTCCTCCGGGCTGATTTGAATCTGGTTGTACCCACTGAACCCATCTAGGAAAGAGAAAAATCTCTTCCTTGCCAGACCATCCAGCACTTGATCTATGAAAGGTAAAGGGAAGTGGTCTTTCTTGGTGGCTTTGTTCAACTCTCTGTAGTCCACATAGATTCTCCATTTCCCATTTTTCTTGGGCACCAACACTAGAGGGGAAACCCATTCGCTATCCGAGATGGGGTAGATGAATCCCGCATCCAACAATTTTTGCACCTCTTCGTTAACAATGTCTTTGAGGGCTGGATTCATCCTCCTTTGGGGTTGCCTAACTGGTTTACAGTCATCCTTGATGTAGATATGATGAGTACAGACTGAGGGATGGATTCCCTTCATTTCCTTGTAGCTCCAAGCAAAGGCCTCCAAATGGCGAGTCAAGAGACTACATAGCTCCTTTTCCTAAGAGGGAGAGAGAGAGGAGCTTATCTTCAAAGTCTTCTCAGGGCCAAACTCCACATTCTTAACTCTGGGGTTGGTCGAATTAGTGGCACTTAGGTCCACTAAGGCATTAGCCTGGGTGTCTTCCACCAATTCTTCCAAGGATAGCTCACTAGGGGGAGGATTTTGGATTAAGTTTTCAATCAAATCATCCTCGGTTGGAGGACCTCCCTTGGTGGCCTCTACTGTGCATAATGGTGCAGATTAGACCTCATCCTCTTCTCCTTCTTCCAACCAGAGGGGTAAGTCATGTTCTAGCGAAGGTTGGGCAGGAGGGTATAGGACCAGTTGCTTGGACATAGGCCCATTTTTGATGGTCATGCTTCCGGCTCGACAATTGATGTAAGCATCTGCAGTGGCCAGCCAAGGCCTTCCCAAAATGAGGGGATAACCTATGAGTTTTGCCTTAGGCTAGAGGACCAAAAAGTCTTCAGGGTACTCCCACGAGTCTACAAAGACCAAGACATCCTCCACAATCCCTTCAGGAGTCACGGTGGAGCAATCTGCCAATTGCAGCACTGTCGAAGTCTTTCTTAGGGAACTCTAGAGATTGAGCTTAAGCATGGTATCCCTGGTCATCACGTTGATGGCGGCCCCTAGGTCAATTAGAGTGTGGGGTATAATGGTGCCATTGATGTGGACATCAACTACAGGGCTCCCAGGGTCCAAATACTTTGGACAGATTACTTTCCCCAACATGAGATCGGACAGTTGTCCTATGAAATTGATGGTTGAGGCATCTTTCTTTCGCCTGCCTGGGTGCCTGAAACACTTCTCTTTAATCAATTTGTTGTATATTGGCACATCTTTGATGGCCTGGAGAAGGAATTTTCACACACAACTGCTTGAGTTCTCCCAGAAGCTCATCCTCCTCTGGGTTGGGCTGTGTGGTCGCTGTGAGTCGCTCAGGAAAGGGTGGAATGGCTTGGGGTTCACTTTCCTATTTCTCTTCCTCTTCTAAGGGAGGAGGTTGGCGTTCTAGAAGGACTTTCCCAAATCGCATGTTGATCTCCTGGATCTCCACAACATAGTTAGGGCATGTTGTCTCCCCAGTATATAGCTGCTGGGCATGTCTGTTGTTGGGGTTCAGGTTCGGTTGAGCAGACATCTGGGGTTGTATTGGAGGAGCAGGAGGTAATGGTTGGGGTTGAGTTGGTGGTGGAGGTAGAATGGCAGGAGGAGTGTTGTATTGGGGCCTCCACCCCGGTTGAGGTGCATTCCACTGAGGTTGTGGCTGGGCATGAGAGTGAAACGAGTGAGAGGGAGGTTGAGTTTGGTATGGAGATGGATAAGACCATGGAGGAGGTGCGGACCAGGAAGGATGAGCAAGCGGGCCCCAAGAAGGCATATGGGCAGGTTGGTTGGGGTGGTAGTAAGCTTGGGATGACCCTTGCATTCCCTGCTGATAAGGTCTGGGTCCATGAGGCCTCCTTTGATTGAGGAAGTAGAGAGGTTCGGTGGCCACCTCGGTCCCTAGGTACATGGATTTAAATCCAGGCAAGGTAGGGCATTGGTTGGTGGGATGGTCTTCCTCACACACGAAAAATACCTCTACTGAGTGTAATGGGCACTCATTCTTGGGGTGCTTCCTTGTGCATCTAGGACAAAAAATGGCCAAGGCCCTCTCAGCTTCTTCTTTCTTCTGCTGAATTTGGAAGGTATCTAGTTGCATGGCAATGGTTTGTCTCATTTCGCTCTTAAGGTCTTCCATCTGGTTAGCAAACTCATGCTTGGAGAGAGAGGTGCTAGCTGAGAGATGATTCCCCCTACCTTTCTTCCGGGCCGCCCTAGAATGGTTTCTAAACATGGTCTTTATGTCCTCATAAGGTAGTTGGTAGATATCTTCTCCAGCCAGCAGGTTAAGGGTGTCCAGAAGGTCTTCAGGGACTCCTCGGAGCAGAACCAACTTCAGAGATTCCGGGTCAAGTGTGCACCTGGCTCATTTATAACTGAGTTGGAACCTTTCCTCATAGTCTTCCAAAGATTCGTCACTGCCCATGGTCATCCGAAAGATTTCTCCCTTAGTTTCCTTGGACCTACAATAGTCTCGGTACTTGGTGTTGAAAGCTTGTTGCATTTGAGCCTAAGTGGTGATACTGTTTCCAAGTAACCCCATGAACCAGCGTAATGCTGCATCCTTGAGGGTAGAGGGAAAGAGTTTCAGCTTTTGCTCATCCTTAGCATAGTCATAAGTTCGAGAAAGGACAACAAACTCAAACAGAAAGGTATCAGGGTCCTCAGAAGTCAGACCATGGAAATGAGGTAGTGCAGAGGGACTTATGTTTTTCATTTTCATGTCTCCATTGGTCTCTCGAATGGGAAAGGCACCCTCTATTCTCTCATCTTCTCTTCTCCCGTTTCGGTTTTCAGCCATGGCTGCAGACGGAATGGTTTCTAACTCTTCTTCCGCTATAGGATTTTCGTATATCTCAGGAGGTTCACCTATAGGTTCTTCTCGCTCACTGTCACCAGAGAAGAGAGAAAGTTGACTTAGTGATGTGGTGGGGGTGTTGGGTAAGAATTTGCTGGTCTTATCTCTGTTCCTACGAGGCATGAAAGGGAAAGACTTTTCTTGCTTTTTGTATTTTTTCTTTTGTACCTGCAAAACTAAAATAGGTTGAATTGCAGCTAACTATCTTACTGAAAGGAAAATGCGGAATCGAAATGCTAATTTACGCTTGCAGAATTGAAATGCTAATCTATGAAAGTAGAATTGAAATTCTAATCTATGCTTGCAGAATTGAAATTGCGGAATTTGAAGGCTAATCTAGGAAAGCAAGAAATGTCTACTCTACTTTTGCGGAAATGAAATTGCAGAATGGAAATGAAATAAACTACTTAGCAGAAGTTTGTAGTAGAAAATAGAAGAATAGCAACAATCACCAATACTCTGACGCTCCCTCGGCAACGGCGCCAAAAAGATGGTGGGCTCCAGTATTGCAACGATAATGCTGCAACTCCTGGGATTCCCTTCTTTACTTTTATAAACCCGGTTGTTCGTAACAAACTTGGAAGCGACGGTTCTGTATGCACAAGTACTAGCTCTTGTCGCAGCTGTCACTTGGTCAGCTGGCACAAGTCCGCTAGGGCTTTAGCCAACTTCTATCAGCTCTTAGAAGAAGCTTGTAAATGATGGATGAAAGCTAACTCAAAGGGGAGCTAATCTACTTGCGGAAAGAAACTGAAAGCCAAAGAGGAATGCAAACCCTAGCAAACCCTAATTCTACCAGCTAGTTCTATTGATGCAACAACGAGAATACAAACTGCTGAATGAGATGCCATTGACTTCAAAAAGGGAAAATGCACATGTCTTAGACTACTTTTGCTCTAGAAAGTATCTTTTTGTATCTTCTTGATTAAGTGTCGATTTTCACATGCATCTGCTTGAACTGTGCTTCACTGTGCAGGAGTGGATCAAGGAAGAGGAATGCTTGGAAATGGTTGGAGAGGCTCAGAGAGGGTCTAAGGGGTCCCTAGCACTCTTCCCCAGAGTCTCATAAGGTTTTGCTATCAGGAAACCTCACTTGTGAGCTTCTACAGGAAGTCTGCAGGGGTTCTACAGGAAACTTCAGAATTTCTATAGGAAACTTCAGAATTTCTACAGGAAACTTGGAAGTCAGTTTTTAGGAGGTGGATGAGTGAGGGAAGGTGCATGGATGGATCTAGAGGTAGGATAGGGGTCTAAACATGGCCTAAGGACTGGTGGGTGGTTCGGTGGAAGGATGACTTGGCTCGAAGATGACTAAGGCAATGATGAGCAAGAAGGTAAGGTTTCGTAGACACAAAGGATAGATGGGGAAAAGGGAAGCTTAGCTATGAGATAGAACAGGAGGCTTAGATGATGCTTTGGGAGGATAGATGAAGGAGGAGGATATCCTACACGGTGGGCCTTGATCAATTCTACGAAAACCTGCAAATGATCAAATCCTAAACTAATCTATTCTATCCATCAATCAACATAAATGAGCAGCAACTTTATTTGGGAAGAAAAACTTGTACACCATCTATGTAAGGAAACATTTCAGATGTCCAAACCCATGACTAATCTCTGCAACTAAAACAAGCACACTAAAAGATTGCATAAGCAGCAAACTAGTGTTTTTGTGAGGCAACAATGTTTCCTCAATTTCAGCCCCAAATCCAATAAGGCCGAGGTGAAACCAGGGGTGTAGTTGTCTCTTTTTCTTGGAGATCTTGCTGTTATTATTCTACCAAAACATCTAAACCAAAGTCATGCATAAACAATAGTCTGTTCCAGCATCACAACGAAATCTACTTAACAACAATGTGTTCAAATGCATAAAGGAGAAAAACAGTGATACGTAAAGGAAAAAGCAATAATATAGAAAGGAGGTCCTAGGCTCTTAGGTTGGGCCCAACCCTGAGAGCTTTGGCTCCTAAGAAAAACTCAGATTTGCTAGGAAACCAAACTGCTTCTCATTATCCAAAAAGATTCATAACAGTTATGCCAGAAATGGCTAGAAAGGAACAAAATGAAGTTGCTGCAGCACTGAAGTGCAAAGTACACAATAGGTTCAAAAGTATTTTCACGAAGGCTGAGGCCTCAACATTTATAGATAACAAGGGACCTAGCTGGCCTCCTCAATCTGTGGAACTTGGCTGTCAAACTGTGAGTCAAATAGTCCCTTTCTAAATGCTGATTGGCTGCCTTCTAGATTCGTCTTGGTGGTCTTTGGAGCTCGGAGCTGAAGGTGAGAATCCCGAGTAAGGGTCATTGAATGCCGTAGACATCCCTCCGTCAAGTCCTAACTTCAGGCTTGGCTGCCTTATAGCTCATGATTGCTTTGACTTTGCTCCAATATACGTCAAAAACCTGAAATAGACACATGTTAACCACCTAGGAAAAGTAACTTCCCTTATTCCTACCAAAGACGCAAACATACTAAAAATAATGCATAAACTATAGAAAATGACAGATTTGAACAAGGGCTGAACAATGAAAATGAGGCCAAATGAGCCCAAATTGTTACCAATTTTGGGGCTCATCAGGCAGCAGAATTGGATAAGTGTTGGCTTGAGATGGTTTGTACAATAGAGAGATATATTATACTTGTGCAAGAATTGTTTGTGTTTAAAAATAATTATATTTTCTTCTAGGATCTTCTGGTTAATGCAATATAGATATTCAAGGTTTTGAGCAGTGGCTTTCCCCAGAAAAATAATATGTTATGTTGATGAGTGAATTTTTCCTTTTTTTCTTAGTGTTTTCATTAACCAATTTTTGTTTATGTTGATAAGTAGAGTAGATTCAATTCTTTTGTTCTAGCGTATTACATAACCAGTTTGAATCTACAAGTCAGAATTTACAAAAAAAACTATTGCCACAAACATTTCCTTATACTTGTCAATGCTCCCACCAACTGCATGATTGATCTTGTATACCCATTTAGAAGTGACAACATATTTGTCTCTAGGTCTAGGAAAAATTTCGCACACAACATTCTTCATTATAGACTAGTATTCTTCTTTCATCCCATTCCTCCATTCTTGATGTTTGATTTCCTTCTCATAAGTGACAGGTTCTACTTCAATAAGCTTAGTCATAGAAGCTACATAACCTATATATATTTTATGCTTCTTGATTTCTCTAAAAGTTCCCTTTGTTGTTGCATGTCCTTTGATTCCATGTAGAGTTGTCCTCAACCAAGCTGTCCTCTTGCGAGTTTCTAGAATGATGACTTATTACACAGGTTCACTTGGTCCTCCAAATTCTTCATGATTAGTAGTAGGTTATTGAATGTGGTCATGCCCTGAGATTTCTTGAAACATGGGTTCTTCTTCCTCATCAAAATCAATAGGATTTTCCTTGGACTTCTTGTATGCAATGATTTTATCAAAGATAACATATTTTCTTACTTTAATTGATTGATCTTCCTTGATGTAGACTTTATAAGATTTTGATGAAGTAATATATCTAACAAAGATGCCTCTTATACCAGAAGGGTCCAATTTCTTCTTTTTATCCTTAGGAATGTGAATGTATACGGGACATCCAAATATTCAAACATGATCAACACTTGGCTTCTTTTGTATGAAAGCTTCTTCCGGGGTCATGTCATTAAGAATTATATGAGTACTTTTATTTTGTATGTGTATTCTTGTTACATATGCTTCTCCCCATAGGAACTTGGGAAGGTCTTGGTCATGTAGCATGGATCTAACACATTCTTCAATTCATTGGTTCTTCCTTTCATGCACACCATTATGTTGAGGATTTTAAGGAACTGTCAAATCCATCTTAATTATTTCTTCCTTGCAAAAAGCTACAAGTTTTTTGGAATTATATTCTCTACCATTATCAAATCTTAGGGTTTTTATCTTCCTTTCTGTCAAATTTTTCACTTCTTCTTTTAACTCTTGAAATTTATCAAATACTTCATCTTTATACCTGAGATATATCCATGTCTTTATAGATTGGTCATCAATAAATGTTACATAGTATTAATGATGTCCAAGAGGCTTTTCTTCCATTGGTCCACAAACATCGAAATGTATGAGATCCAAAATTTCCTTGGATCTTGTATCACTGCTTGCAAAAGTTTTCTTCACATTCTTTCCAAGGGCACATCCCTTACAGACTCCTTCACGCTCTTCTTTCATTTTAGGGATATCCTTAACCATATGATTCAATGATGGAAATATCTTATAATGAAGGTGACCATACCTTCTATCCTATACAACCTCCCCTCACAAATCCTAAGAGTCTTAGCATATTCAATACTAAATTTCTTACATCATATAATAAATTTTCCATCAACAAAATCAACCCTATCACCTTTATCTTATAAACAAGAAATAGAGGTAAAAAAAAAAATCAGACTTGGAACATAGAGTATATTGTGGAGATGAATGCTTCCACCGATTTTTAGTTCCAAATAAGTAGATCCAAATCCTTTGATTGAGTAGCTCTTCTTGTCTCCAAGTTCAACAAAATGAGAAGAGATTCCTTTTGATAAAGTTTTGAGTTGACCATATTCCCCTATCATATGTCTAGAGGCTCCACTATTGATTACCTATATACTATCATCTTCAAAAGTACCTGTAAGAGAAGAAAGGAGACTCCCATTGATGACATATTTTAATAGCTTGGGGATGGAATTAATGATGCAAAATTTTATAGTTTCAAGGAGACTCCTAAGAGTCTTGATACCTTTATTTATATAGCTTGCCATTGGAGAGAGAGACAGAGAATAAATAATTTCTTCAAGGGAGTCTTCCAACAAGAGTTCCAACAAGGATGTGATCTTCATACTTCCTTCCTTCACCTTATCTCTGATACAATGTTAACAAATCATGTTGTTGTAGATTAGGGTTGATTCCTCTTACTTGATAATTACTTGTGAGTATTTTTTGGCTTTTATTACATAATATTTCTTCTTCATCAGGCAATTACCAAAACCTAAAAATGCATGAAGATCACAAGAACACAAGATATAGGCTCTAAGCCAAGGAAAAACCCCAAAGGGGGAAAATTAAACAAATTCTCTTCTTATATAATCATATCAAAGTGATACATCCAAGACCCAAAGACCAAGACTATGATCTCCACAAGCCCCAAGTCAGCCCTCCTTCAAAACCTTCCTCAAACAAGTCAAAGTCCACAAAGTCAATGCTGGTCAAAATTCATCAAATCTAGCCAAAATCAGAATTTCTGCCTTGCAACTCAGATATACAGTTTGAACTTGCAATTTCGGACATGCAGTTCGGAGTATAACCCCAGAAATATCACACATGTGAGCATAAACAATAAAGAAATTCAAATTTTCCTTTCTTCCTTGGATTTCTCTTGCTACCCCTGGCATTCACACTTATTTTCTTCATTTCTTGCTCAGAGATCAAACTTGGGTGAGTGAGTGTGAAAATTAGGACAAAGTCTCTTCCTTTTATAGCCATCCAGGAGGTCAAATCGGGCCTCTTCTAGACTGACTTGACAAGGCGAGGCAAACTTGATCTTCTGGGGAAAAATGTCTCTTTTGAACTCAAAAATAATATTTTTCTTTTGTTATATATTTTCCAAATGGGACTTTGACATGACAAAATTTCTTCTTGACTCAAATAAACCATAGAAGCATGAAGAATATGCTTGACTAGAAAATTAATAATAATAATAATTTTTATTTTTCTTCTTTTTGTTTTTTCATGAAATATACACTGATACAAGTACAAATATAATTATGAAGCCTGAACCTAGTTACAATTTTCAACAACATTAGATAAAATCCATCAAAAGGATGAGAATATTCCATTGGTTTCTCTCTCTCTAGGATTTTGGAAAACTCCTCTGATGTTCTTTGACATGGCCTTGGTTGGAAAGTTTATGGGCATGTGGACTTCGCCCAAGTCTATTGAGAAATGGTCTGACAAGGCATGGAAATAAATGATGAAGGGGAAACTTGGCATTTTGCAGTGGGTAATAGTTTTTTTACTTTTCTCTTCAAGTGCAAGGAGGACATAGATATAATGTTCTAAAATGGACCATATTTTTTTGGCTCTAGGGGGATGTATTTGAACACTTGGTCCTTGGATTTCAATCAGAACGAGGAAATCCCTACTGTTGTGCCTGTTTGGATCAAGCTTTGGCACTTGCTACTTTCCTGTTGGAATCACAAGTACTTGAAGCAATAGGTAATGGTGTAGGGAAGTTTCTAGATCACATTTAACCAAAAGTTTAGAAGTTCATGTGTACCAAAATATGTATGGAAGTGTAACTTGAGAAAGGTCTTCCCTTTGATATTGTACTGACTTAAGGTGAGTGGATACACATTCAATGAATTGATTATGATTAGCTTCCATTTAAATGTAATATTGGAAATAATATTGAGAGGGGGGGAATCAGTATTTACAAATCAATAACTTTTTCATTTCCATAATTAGATTTATATACGCTACTTAAGTGAAGGGAACTTGCGTGTGCACGCAACTATTCTTAAGGCAACCATCATATATCCAGTGAACTTATGATTCAGTTAATTCATCATATGTTGATCTTTAATTAGTGCATCAACACTTTATTAAACATTAAACAATAACCATGTGCAATAATAACAGAATAAACCATCACATATAAGCAACACACATGAACACCAAGATTTAAGGTGGAAACCCAATGTGGGTGAAAACCACCTATTGTTGTCGTCTCTGTATTATTTTAATAATAAGAAAATATGTTTACAATCTTGTACTGGTGTGGACTCATACCAGTACGCAGGCTTCTACCTATAGAATGTTACAACCTTATCTTTTTCTCCAGCTTCTATTAGAAGGGAGCTACAACCCGCTAGCTCTTGTACTAGCTAATATGTTTACTAGTATGTGCATTCCAGCCTACATAAAAACTTCACTCTTCCACTAGGGACCACGTTTCATGAATTTTCAGACTGGATACTCCTAATACACAACACTACAATATGAAGGCCATGTTTCATCAAATTTTCAAATTGGACCCATTAGTAACATTGAAGCTCAAAATCAATCACCACTACAATACAACCATCAAATCCATATACATCAACCAATCACTGAAACCCAATCAATCTCTGATATAGCTAAAACCCAATCATCAATCTCTGATATAACTGAAACAAACAATCACTGAAACCTATGAACCTTTGACACAACTGAATCAAATAATCACTGAACCTTTGACACAACTGAATCAACCATTCATTCAAACTTTAATAAAATTCAACCAATCAACTGGAACAAATAGATCACTGTAACCAATGCACAAATCTAAACCCAGAACACTGCATCAATAACCAAAACTAACTGCAACCTTAAAAGGCACGTGTCAGAATGTATACACTCCTTTAATGAAGCAAACCTGCGTGTATACGCTACTTCTTTTTGCCCAACCTGTGCATACCTCTAAAGATACTGAATCATAAAACCTTTGAACCACAAACTGTATTAATCAATGAGATTCTGAAGATGTACTGTCATATTACAGAGTTCTAAACAGATAGAAATAAGGATCACCCTTATTTCTCAATCAATTAATCAATGAGACACAAAATATTTATGCATTCAGTTTTACTTTCAGATCTAAGAAGACTTCATTGACAGACAACAATAGAACAGCAACAATAATCTAATAGATCAATCATCCTTGAACATAAAGCTTTTCTTTTGCATACGCTACTTGGAAGAGCCGATCCAGCGTGTATACACACCTTCACCAAAGCGAACCAATGTACAGATCTACAAATACTTCATAACTTTGCTGCACCTTTGGACTTCAGGGATACCTAGATCAGAACATTTACAATATAAATCATGCATTAACATTCAAATCTAGACTATCCATGATCAAACGATATAATAATAATTCATTTTAGGTCTCATGATCCTGATCCATCGTTAGATCTCATCCCCCATCAACTGCTAAAGGTTCATCCTTAGTTCAGATCAAGCAAAGAACCATAAACCCATAACATGAATATTTGCTTTTGATCTCATTCTTCATAAGATATTCATTACTTGCACACCCTGGCCTAATGATCTTCTCCTCCTTATATAGTTTTAGGCCTTTCTCAATACCTTGGACCAAAACACTTAGGACCAATACCTTGGATCAAAAATACCTAGGGTCAATACCTCAGACGAAATACCTTGGATCAATACCTGTATGTGCTTTTCCTCCTATGAAAGTGCGTGTATACATATATGCTGCTTTTGTTCTATTAACCCACGTGTATATGGTCTTTTTGTACAATGAACCCGCGTATACAACTTGACATACCTAAAAAATGTCCTTTTTCTTCAACTTCTTAATTCTGATTTGTAGTCCTTTGTTCCTTCATCTAGTTTCTTTTGTACCATTACTTTGTTCCCTTTGAATAGACCTATTATAATGTGATTTTCCATTATACATTACTTCTGAATTGATTCCTTTGAACTGCAATACATTTTTGTCACATCTGTAAACACAACTGCCATGCATTATGTCACATTTGATATCTCTTTTGTAGATTCATCTAGTGACCATATACAAGTGAGTTGTTCTGCTACAAGTGGGTTTCCATCAAGTACAACACATGCATCATAATGCCAACAATCTCCCCCTTTGAACTTGATGGCAACCATGTTGGTATTGATTTCTGAAAGCTATAGAAACTGTTAGAGATAACAAGCAACACCAAAATACTCTCCCCCTTTGAAATCAAGGGCAAAGGGTGGGCCAAGTTATTCTCCCCCTTTGATATAAAGGGTAAAGGGCTAACCAAAATGAAGACTTTCATATCTAAATATATGAATATGAACATTGATCATGCTCCCCCTAAGCACATGCTGAATTTTTTCATTAAAATCCCCCTTTGTACATGCTATGATTCACTATACCATCCATGCCCCCCCTGAGCACATGCAGAGTATGCAAAAATATTTTCCAAAAGAATAACATGACTCTATAACTCAACTATTTGAGTATGAACTTTCTATCACCAATGACTCATACATACATCAATCTCCCAACCAAGTGGGGATATACCAAATTTGACTCATCTACCCAACCAAGTGGAGATATACCAAATGTTTATACATGACAGAAATATAGAAATTATTACATCATCCTTCCCATGCATAGTGGGGGTATAAATTACATCATAGGCCTTTATATGACATTTTCATCAAGTGATATTCATGACATTTATAACAAATACCAAAGATCTAAACAATACCATGATAGTCATCAGCAACGATCATACACCATATATGATTTGCACCATAAGCATCTGTTAGCAACATCCATACCAACAACATGTATATGCCCATCATCAGTTTTCAAGATATGACAAAGTAAATATCATCAACCTGTGACAAAGTATGCCACATATAGATATCAACTCATCCTCTTGATCTAATCAAGATCAACTTGCTTCATTTCCTTAGAAGAAAGAGCCTTATCATAACCTTCCATGTCCAAACAGTAACACAAAAACCATTCACATCATATGTATGTGAAAACATCATAGTAATTATCTATAATCATACCATCATCATCAAGAACTGCATGATCTTTCCACAAGAGCCCTCAATATATTAACCATGTATCATCACTAGGGAAAATCCCACATTTGATAAGCATCAACCATGATAATCAACAAGTGTGAGTATCAAACTTATCATCATAAAGTAAGAAGTCATCATCATTAATCTATGTCTCTGAATATCCATGTCTTCAAATAGCCATGCCTACATCAACAACATTCTCTTAGCCAACCAACAATATTTATCAATATGCAACTTAAGTAATCATCCATGTATCCAACATATTGTATATCCATCAAAGAGATAGCAATATGTATCTAGCAAAGCATGATCTCATAGTCATTTGTCAATCTTTCTTGTTACCATCAATAACAACAATCCTCAACCATGTGAGACCAAAGAAATATAGGAATCCTGCACCATAAGTACACCATATGAACTTTATGCATCTTTGAAGGCGTGATGACAACAACATGAAAGAAATGAGTGGCTCATCATCAAATAATGAAGTTGTGTACTCAAGCTTTGTACTTCTCCTTGTCCTTATGAATATCACCATGTAAGCATCATATATGTATTGGATACATCATCAAAGAGTCATTCACAGTCACCCATAAATTTGATATGAATAACAACTATGTAACCCCAAGCAATACAAGTATCATCATCATAGGCACCTCATAACTGCAACATAGCATGATGTATCATTTAAACACTTTAGCCATATAAGAATCATCATCATTGATAAAAATCATTAGGTACCAAAGACGTAATGCCAACAATGCATTATTAGCAGTATAACATATTCTCCCCCTGAACCTATGCCATCTGTTCACTATCAGGTCTGATCATTGCATATATCAATAAGAAATATCAAGGCATCATCATGAATTAGATATACATCAAGTCATAAAAAACCTATGAGGATCAAAAACACTTCCACATATCATCAACAGACTGTAACCATCATCAAATAGAGCAGATAATTGACTAAACCATATCAGGCCCCTTTTTCTGAGTCTGTCCCACTGCTTTTTCCTCAAAACCCCATATACCCGACTTTGTAGCTTCAAACTCACGTATATATGCTACTTGTATTCATGATAACTGCGTATGAGATTTAGAGCACTGAAGTTTCACACTTTCAGCTCCCCCTATTTTTGTTATGTCTGTATACTGTGCTACGCCACATCTTTCTGACTGTACTTCCTTCTTCTTCCGTATCTTCAAGCGTGATGATGTTTTCTCCTTTTGGTATGGTGGTTGAAATTTGCTCGTGCATTCCTTTGCTATATGTCTAAACTTGTTACATGAATAAAATCGTATGTGTTTCTTATTCCTTCTATAGCAGTAAATGGCTTTGTGACCAAACATATTGTAAGAAAAAAATATCCCTCAAAGTACCTGGAAGCTGATGATATTTCTATGTGACAGTTATTAGCTTGAACCAATCTATTTCTGCATCTGGATGCAACATGTCCAAAAATATGACATACAAAACATTCAACATTATTCATTAGAGAAAATAACCGACTATCACTTCCATAGTTAGGAGTGAAAGATTTTCTTTGAAGCCTTTCTTTCCTTGGTTATTGATGGGGTTGACCTCTCATCTCCTTGTTGAGCATTTCATGTTTTTCATTAGAGTTCCTTGCCTCACCTTGTGAGCTGGATTTGCCTTCAACATATTCATCAAAACCAAGACCAGTTTTGATGGTAGGAGACCTTTGACTACTAAGAATATTATCCAAAATCTTAGTACTATCTTGAAATCGTAACAATTTATCCTTTTCTTCTAATTTACCTTTTAATATATTTACCTCAACCTGATATTTCTCTTCCTTTTCCAGATATTGCTTCTTCAAGATTTCTTTAGCCTTTCTTCCTTCTTCCACTTGTTTCCTTAATTTGAGAATCTCATTTTCTTGTTCTTCATCTACTTGAGTTAGTTCTCCATTCTGCTTATTTTCAACATCTTTTAGAGAGAGGATCTTAGCTTCAAGACTTTTCATAGTAACTAGATCTATCTTTAAGTTTCTTGATTTTATACTCTTTTCATTTACTTCATTTCTTAATGATGTCGTTTCATCCTGCAATTTTTGACATTGATCTTCCTTTTCCTTGTACTACTTACCTTTTTTCCTTCCTCCAGTTGAGCTTTTAATTTGGTAACTTCTTCTTTGACAAAACACTTCCTTTTGTCCAATAGATCTTGTTGACCTCTAATTGTGTCTATGAGCTTTTTAAATTCTGCCTTTATTCAATTTATTTCTCTTTCACCCATAAGAGAAAATTCAGTTGTTTCGCTGTCACTTTCATTATCTTCAAATGAACAGAGAAATGTATCACCATAGGACAACAAATTCATACCTGATAATTATTTTGCTTGTTCATCTTCATTCTGAGGTGATTCTAAATCTGAGGAGTTTCTTCCACATAATCCCCAATCGTCTCTTCCACTGTCACAGTTCCTTTGAGATGCCTTCTTCTTTTGAGGTGCTTTCTTCTTTAGCTTCTTTCCCATTGTTTCTACGGTTCTCCTTCAAGCGATCAAGCTTCTGCCAAAGGACTTTCTCTGATACCAATTGTTGGAAATAATACTCAGATGGGGGGGGGGGGTGAACCATTGTTTACAAATCAATAACTTTTTCATTTCCATAATCAGATTTATATACACTAGTTCAGTGAAGGGAACTCGTGTGTGCATACAACTATTCTTAAGGTAACCAGCATATATCCAGTGAACTTATGATTCAATTAATTCATCATATTTTGATCTTTGATCAGTGCATTAGTACTTATTGATGCCTCGAAAATCATTGTATCAACATTAGGGGATAACCACCCAGTCCGGACCTTAATACAGCTCCTTTTCCATTTGGGATGGTGGCTCCGACTGGATATAATGGGACCAATTTCCCAATAATGAATAAAATGGGTGGATGAACGATTAGTTATCTAATCTAATGATAGGCGAATAAATTAATCTATCAGCAAAAATAAAAGAACTATTGCTAATCCCAGGAACTATTATTCTTTGGAAATGTCGCGTTTGATGATCTTTGTCTATTGATAGGCATATAGATGACTCTATCAAATAAACATAGATATTTATTCATTCAAATATTACTTTATTTAAATAGTTAAACAAAGTGATTAACACAATATTGCTACACTTATAATTTATATCATCGATACATACATGATTAGAAGAAAAGCACACTGTAAACATCCAATAGTGGAAGGAATAAAAAATGCTGTTAAAACACATATATATATATATATCCGATAATAGCAAGAGTGATCAAATGACAATTCATATAAAAAGAATGAGTTCAGACATAGATAATAGTACCATATGAGCTGCTAATCACTCCCAATATCAATCGCTATTTGAAATTCTTCTTCCAACGCAGAAATACTTTCAAACAAAGACAGTAGTGCACATTCGCATAAAAGCTTCTTTGTCAAAATCAGAATGATTGGTCCAGTTTTATAAAAGAATATCCCTGAAGTAAAATAGTGCAACTTCAGGTTTTAAGTGATATACAAAACTTTACGACCCTTTCTAAATACATGAAAGGGTCTATAAATACTAAATTAAGCTAACTACCTATGAAACTGAAATCCTGCTTAATTGGTATCAATTGATTTTGAATATCTCCTTAACAGCAATCTGGCAGTCGACGGCTTGAATCATCATTCAGGTTGTTTGCCTTTAAACCTGAGTTGACATATCGCAAGCATTGGCTCCACTTCGGGTGGTCTGTTGAGGCGAGGATTGAGTTGGGCGGCATAGGTGGCATCCTGAATATCGGGAATGATATACCCGATTGCATATGTAAGGCATTTGAGGGTGGATCTCTGGCTGTGCGGTTTGATTAAAAAGAACCAATAGGTGTCCCATGTCAAACTGTTAATTCCTACGATTAATCTTCCATTTTTCTCTAGTTCCGGATAACATGACTGCTCTAATGTTTTAGCTGCTGTCAATTTACCTGGAGTACATTGAGAGATTATGTTAGACAAGTAAAGAGTATTATTAACCAATTCAACCAAATTACTGGTGGTTGATTTGAATCTTGAAATCGCTCTCTTTGCTTTAATTAACTGGGACTGCCATTCTGTAAATAATATCTCTTTATGCGATTCTAAAATCTTTGGTAAATTAGCCGCCTGTCCCTGATCGATATCTTGTCATTCAAGAAAATTGGTTAATGTTTCATCGACTTGATCCAAGTCTGTTCTAGCTTTTTTCGATTTCTCACTTATTGATGTCGTTAAATCGCATAATGGTTTGTCCTGGGCGATTTGTTGACATAAAAGCTTTATCTAAGTTATCAATGCCTTGTTTATCTGTAATGCATCTACTCTGAATTCGTCTATCTGTGGAAGTTTCTTTGTTTTCTCTAGCTGGGCTGATAGCTGAGAAATCTGCTCATCTTTTGACTTCAGCATTTGTTCATTCGCTTCTTCTAGTTGTGCCAATGCCTCAGACAACTCTTTCTGCTTTTGAACTGCGCTGTCATCAATCCTTTGTTTCTCTTCCTGCGATTGTTTAGTCAATTGGTTATTTATTTGTTGTTGTATTACCAATTGTTGTTCTGCCTGCTCCGCCTTTTGCTATGCTTCTGATAGTTGCGCTTGCAGTGAAAAGATCTCCTGGTCTTTTGTTTTTAATAAAATGCTTACCTCTGATGCCTTGTCTATTGTGGCTGCCGAATAAGCTCCAGCATATTGTGATAGTTTTGTTAGATCATCAGAGGGGTCAAATTCCTCTTTCCAAAGCACATTGCCCCTCACTGTTTGTTCTGGGAATAGGGAAGGTTGATTAGTCCTTCTCCTCTTCCTCTGTCGTTTTACCACAGCTTTGTGTCTTGGGCTATAGAAGACATCTAAGGGAGGAATTTCTTCTATTTGCAAAATAACCTGATCAAAAGGATCCTTTGGGATTATCTCTACTTATTTTGAACTGGGTAGGACGTTGGTTTCACTTGGAACCTATTTTGAAGTTGTCTCCTATGTATCAGCCTCTTTTGATGTCTCAGTATCTTTAGAGCACTCAAGATTACTGATAATTGAGTTGAATTGCTGCCATTCCTGGAGCAATTTCGGGTCAATTTGAGTATGTACATTCACATTTATGCTGCTTTGTTCCTACTCTTTCGCCTGGGTTTCCTCTTGTCTTTTCATATGCACTTCTTCCTGTTCCTTTGATGTAACAGGAGGTTCCTTAGTAAGTCCCTGCTCAGGCTCACTTGATTCTGTTGTTGGGGTTGTTGCTAACAGATCTAGAGGCAGAGTTTGCAACCTCTGTTTTCTAAGTCTGTTGAATTCAACTAACCCATCATCTTTGTATTCGATTATAGCCAACGATTTAACTTGGAACATTGACTCAGCTGATGAGAACATGTCATCAAACTTATCTTCTTTATGCTCAAACTTGGTCAATTTGGCCTATTCAAGTGCATTATAGGCGACTTTGCATGGATCAAATCGCCTACTAGGGAGAGTTGCTAGAGTTAATGACTTCATTTTTTTAGATTCTTTCTCTGCATGTTTGAAATCATGTAAAGTGTAGATACCACATCTCAGGGGAAAAGAGGGCCAGACATGCTTCTTATTTTTCTTTAGAGTTTGTGTAACTCCTTCGGAGATAATCTGATAGGCTATCTCCCTAGCCAGCAGTTTATCAGGTATGTACAAAGGAAGAACGTGAGGTTTGGCTTGACTGCCGAAAATTCTTATATAAGTAAATTTTTCCTCTCCGAACCAACTTCCTATTGATGTCAAATCAATCCCTGCTTGGTAGGAAATCTTAGGGGCAGGTTTATTAAAGATAGAATAATGAATGGGTAACATAAAACCGTTGCAGATTTGGTATAAATGGTGCTTGTAGTAAGTTTTCCACAACTTCTGATGGTATATGTGAATGGGCGTGGGATCTTGCGAAGTCCACCTCCATTCGAGCACAGGAAATTCAGATTTAAAACACAGGATGTCTAGTATATAAGCACTGTAGTAGAATGGGGGAATAAGCCTTTCAGTGACGCGGGATTTGGTTCTAAAATCAAGAACTGTGGTTGCTAGCTTATCAGACAGTATAGTTGCCCAATCCATTATTTCACCATTACATGCCGCTTCCATCAAGGGAAGCATTTCTATAGTGAAATTAGCGGAATCGTGCAACCCCCACAACCTACACATCATTATCCCAGCATAACAATAAGGAGGGCATAGAGAATCAACCGAGTACTTACCCGAAGATTCATGCTTGTGTTTTGCCGGATTTTTCCTCCATTCCCGAATGGGTTGGGATTCAGTTTCGTTCTCATCTCGGAATTTCTCCAGAAATGTCGTGTTGTACTTCTTCTCTGGCACAGGCAAATGATACATTTGCCTCAAATCATCAGATTGAAATGAATCGAAGATTATCCCATCTCTGGTGCTAAAGGTTATGTTTGTGATTGGGATTTCCTCAATTGCCCATCTCACTACATCCGTATATGGGAGAATTTGTTCCCGAGCTGCTATCCGATGAAGGAAAGAGTCGGCTAAGTCCTTTAGAGTAGCATCAGATTTTCGAGTGCTATCTACTGAGGCTCATACTGCTGTCATCTCTGGTTCTTCGTCTTCAATCAAATTATAGGTACTTTGCCAAGTAGTTTTGCCGAGTCCTAGACATGTAGTATCCGATATCAATCCTTTCTTTTTAGTTCCTGGATCAGCGATGAGTTGTCCTGCGGCCGGCGAAGCGGAAGCGATTGTATTTTTCTTAGACTTCTTCCCCATTCTGCTTGAATTCGTTACTTCAGAAGAGTTCTACACAGGAGTGAAAATGAACGTAATACTGAAAATTGATAGTGCAAACCGAATATGAGCGAGATATATTGATCAATGCATGATGAATGATTAACTTAAAGTGGCCACGGATATAATCTGTGAAAAGATTTTTAGGCTTACTGTTTCATTAAATGGCCATTAAGACCTGTCAATCCTTTAAATGCCCGTCATATCGATTATTGGCTGAATGATTTGTTTAAGCATGCCTTGGATGTTTTGGCGGTTGAGCGCAGATGAATGACTGTTTGGACGATAAGGCTTTTAATACGAATTAATCGTAATAACCCTGCTTTAAGATTTCTTTGAAATTCGCACTTTTGGATTTATCGCAATCGGGTGTCAGGGAAATCTTAAATTGTTACATTGGTTCCATTTGGAATCCCCGATCGCCGATAGCGATATCGCATCGCATCCGGAGTGTTAACTGGGCACTTTGAAAAGCATGCATGGTAAATCCCCGATCGCCGATAGCGATATCGCATCGCATCGGAGCGAAAGGAATTTTATTATGCCAACTTATTATTGCCGATATCCGATAGCCTATTGCGAGTTGTCGCGTCAGAGAAAACCAATGGGTCTTTAAGTTATGCCTCCTTTGTCATTGCGATATGCGATCTTGCGATCGCTTTATCACAATGATAAAAGATTAATCATGTATATATATAT
>APFE030641032.1:0-44200 GCA_000404065.3 Pinus taeda | reverse complement strand
ATCTGAAATGGCCCGAGCCACATCTTCTGAAACTTGGTGTGTTTTCCCTTATCTTCATGGGCTTTGTCCCATTTCAGAACTAAATCATCGACTTGAAATTGTTTTGAACCGGATGAGACTGAATCAAAGGATGACTTGATGATTTGCTGATGCTTCGCATGAATAACCTTGGCTTTTGCTCTTCCCTCTTCTAATTTTAGAATTTGGTCATGTCTAAGTTGCATAGAAGAAGAAGGGTTTTCTTCAATAAACTGAACTAGGGCTAGAGAAGGAAGGAAAAGATTTGTTGGTAGCACTGCTTCTTTTCCATACACAAGATTAAACGGGGAAGAACCTATGGAAGCCTTTTGTGTTATCCTATCAGCCCATAATGCAAATATTAAGGATTTGTGCCAATTTTTATGATTCTGTTCGATAGTTCGTTTAATAATTTTAATCAAATTTTTATTTGTAGATTCTGCTAAACCATTACCCCGGGGATAGTAATTAGCAGAATATTTCAGTTTAAATCCATTTTTAATAGCGAAATCAAACATAGCATTGCCTGAGAAGTAAGATGCATTATAAAAAACAAGAGCATTTGGGACACCAAACTTGGTAATGATGAATTGGTCTATGAATTCAATAATTGCTTCAGAATTTGTTGTCTTTAAAGGAATTGCTTCAACCCACTTGGTAAAATAATCAGTAGCGGTAAGAATATACTTACATTGTTTGGAAGAATGTGGAGTAATTTCTCCAATGATGTCCAATCCCCATTGCTCAAATGGTTGTTCAATGTTGAGTGGTTGCAAAGGGAAAGCTGGTTTTCTTTGTCTTCCACTAGAAGTTTGAAAATTCTGGCATTTCCTTACATATTCATGAGCATCTCTAAACAGAGTGGCCAATAATATCCAGCATGGATGATTTTGTGAGTTGTTGTATCAGCTCCAAAATGTCCTCCTGCTGGTCCATCATGTAATTCCTGCAAAACCTTTTGTGCTTCAGGTTTTTCTAGGCATCTTACTAAAATTGAATCATAGTTTTGCCTAAAAAGCACATCATCAATAATTGTAAATTTTTTTTCTTTCAATATAATGTCCCTTTTGGTTTTGTAAGACAAGTTAGGAGGTGCATATCCATTTTTCAAATAAAAGATTAAGTCAGCATATTGTGATCCAGAGTCAGCGATACTTATCTGGTTGATCATTTCGGTTTGATCTGTATCAGCTGATTCTTGAATGTGGGATGCTCCTGCCAATAACCCGCAAAAACCTTGGCCTCTAACAATCGTTTCTGGTTTAATTTCTAAGTCGTATTCTTGAAGTGTTGTAACCCAGTTTGCCCTTTTTTCACCCAATTCCGTTTGGATTAATAGTTTCCTTACTGCAGGGAAAGGAACTATAACTTTTGTATGGGCTTTTAAAAGGAAGGGTCTGTAATGTTTGACAACTTTATATACAACAAAGGCTTGTTTTTCTACTTCGGAGTAATTCAATTTAGCACCCTGAAGATTTGAACTATAGAATGAAATGGGTGCTTCCAAATTGTGATTGTTGATCTGTGTGAGTACTGCTGCATAAGACAAATCGGATGCGATAGTGTACAATGTGAAATGATTAGAAAAATTAGGAGTATTTAAAGCGAGGGCATTGATTATTGATTGTTTGATTAAATCAAACGCTTCCTTTTTTGCCGATCCCCATCTAAAGACTGAATTTTTCTTAATCATAGTTTGAAGTGGCAAAATGATTTGAGAAAAGTCTGGAAAGAACCTTTTAAAAAAATTGATTTGGCCTAAAAATGACTGCTTGGATTTTTTATTATGAGGGAAAGGGATTTTAGATATTTCTTTGATCCTGTCCGGATCAATATAAATGCCCTCTTTAGAAACAATAAAGCTTAAGAGCTTTCCTTGACCAAGAGCGAAGAAGGATTTTTTAGGGTTAAGTGAAATACCGTATCTCTTGCAGCATTGAAAGATTTGATTTAAATCATGCAAATGATTGGATCTCTCTTTAGAAAATACAGTAATATCGTCTAAGTAGACGACTACTGTTTTGTTAATCAACCCTTTAAAAGCTATATCCATCGCTCTTTGGAAGGTGGCTCCTGCACTAATAAGTCCGAAAGGCATTTTCTGATACGCATACGTTCCCCATTTTTTTCTGAATGTGGTTTTGAGTCGGTCATCAGGATGGACCAAAATTTGGTTATATCCTGAAAAACCGTCCAAAAAGGACATTAACTTAGAGCCTGCCAATGATTGGAGTATCTGCTCCATAGTAGGTAATGGGAAATTATCTTTTAAGCTCGCCTTATTCAAATTTCTGAAATCTATACAAATCCTGATGTCGCCATTTTTCTTTCTGATTGGCACCATATTGGAGACCCAGTTTGAGTGCCGAACAGGAAAAGTAATCTTAGCTTTCAAGAGTTTATTTAGTTATGATTTTATTTGAATCTCTAAGTTTGGATGTATTTTTCTCAACTTCTGTTGAACTGGTTTCTATTCGGGACGCAATGGAATGGTATGTTGGATGATGGATGTATCATATGTTTTTAAATCGTCATATTTCCAAGCAAAAACATGTTTATTTTTTCGTAACAGTCTAATGAATGCTTCCTTTTGTTCCACGGAAAGTCCTAATCCTAAATTAATGTTTTGAGGAGTTTGCTCAGTGCCAAGGTTTATCAATTCAAACCTTAAGGTAGAACTTTGGAGCTTTGTATTGGCTACAGGTTTAAACCTGTCTTTAATATCATAAAGATCTTCAAGCTTCACCACAGGCTTTGGGATTGAATTTTCCTCGTGTTTACCTCACATTTGAATATCGTGCTCATTTTCCTCAATGATTTGATCATCATAGGATTTTTCGGAGGTTAAAAACTGTAAAATGTCTTCATTGTGGTTGAATACTCTCCAATTAGTGACATTGTCAGGAATTGATGGCCTAAAAAGCAATTCTACTGAAAATCTATCTGGGCTATAATCTTCGGAAGGTAGGAGCTTGGAAGCGACATTGGCTAGCAAGTCGGCTACTGAATTTTGAGACCTGGGAATGGAAGAAATATTGAATGCAAAAAAGTGGGAGATGAGTTCCTGTACCAGCGACTGATAATGTTTGAGATGGTTAGAAAGACAATGAATTGTATTCCTTACCTGCTTGAAAATAATCTTAGAATCTCTAAACACTTTCAAATATTGGACTTTGAGGCCAATCACTTTATATAGTCCTTGGACTAAGGCTTCGTACTCAGCTGTATTATTCGTGCATTCAAACTCTAGCCTACAGGACAACATTGTTTTTTCTCCCTGTGGGCTAACCAAAATACATCCTACTCCTGAGCCCTCGCTAGACTTAGACCCATCGAAATATAAAGACCAAAATAAAGAATTATCTACAATCTTATCTATAGTTTTCCCAGTATCATTAAAACATCTTGACCTATCTGTTTATGAATAATTTTCGATCTAAGATGTGGAATTGTTTACTAAGAAAGGAGATGGTTGGGCAGCAAAGTTGCCAAAGGATGACTCCGATGAATAATTCCCTAAAATGTTGTTATTAAATGCTATTGGTTGATTTTCTTGTTCAAATTCTGTAACTGTGTGGGTCATGTGTTTCTCCCGATCAATTTTTATTTGATTCGGCATACCCTTATAGGGAAGCCACATATGGGACCAATTGGTAGAAATACACCCATGGAGCTTTTCTGACCAATCCCTGCTTAAAATTAAACCATAGAACTCAGGTATATCGGCGATTAAGATATCAATCCTTTGAACCACTCGTGGATCAGACGATAACCTGATTGTAATAGAGTTTATTTCCCGTAAAACCTGGACTTTAGTTCTATCTAACTGCACAATGTGAATTTAAGACTTCTGAGATTCTATGTTCAGTTTAGAACAAACTGAAGCTGGCATTATATTGGATGATGCCCCAAAGTAAATCAAGCAATTATGTAGATTTCGATTGTAAATTTCGTACATTAAGAGGAAAGGAGGGGTATGGGAATTTGATCTATCTCCAATTAGAATTGTATTAGTTTCCTCAACTCTACCAGAAGGTGGTTGTCCTGAGTCGCTTGCAGCTTTAGTACTGGGAAGAGGCGAAGAAGGAACTGCATTAAGTTCTTTGAGAAGCAATTTTCGTTGATGTTTTAATTTACTGAGTTCAAACATGGTGATGTTTGCCTTAGTCCTTTTCATATCATCAACAATATTATAGTCCATTGAATCGGATACTACCAACGTCTTAGATGATGTAGGTATATTGGAGGATGATGGTTGATTTTGAGATACTGTTGCGGGTGGCTTCCTTGTGGGTACCTTTTCCTTCGTAGTATTGCTACCTGCACTCCTTTTCTTTGAATTGGCCTGAACAGGTTCAGGAGTACTTTTACTCCTGGTAGTCACAGGAAAGGCTTCTTGTTCGGCTTCAGTATCGAAGTTAGGCAGTGTAAAGTCCCACATTCCATGCCATTCAACGACTTCCTCTTCTTCTAATTCATCGGATGGTGTAATTGTTTCTTCTTCTTCTTCTTCCTCAGGATCTGAATCTGCATGGGATATAACATTTGGAGGCTTGGACTCAGGCTTCTTAAAATTCCTGTAAGGTTTCTTTGTTGAGGACTCTGCTACTTGCTTCTTAATCTCAACCATTTCATTTGACATGGTTTTGAGGAATTTTTGAAGGCCCTCCATATCGTATGGATCTTTGGTGATTTTCTTCTTTGAGTCATCCTTGAAAGACACTTTTTTGGATTTGTGTTCCTCTAGAGCAGCTTTCTTTTCCAAAGCGATTACACGTTTTTCGACAGTGAGGGCTTCTTTCATGTTTTCAGCCAATGTAGGTTTTTTAGCCCTATCTACAAAAATAGCTATATTTGAGGGTAAGGTTGTAATGTACCATTCACTTCTTATTTGTTCACTTGGTTTATCATCGGTAGGGATTTTGTTCAAGAGTTTGTTAAATCGGGAGTTAAACTCCTTAATTGGTTCTCTTGACTCGATCCTTAGATTGGAAAGGTCATTGATGAGTGTAGCCAAGGATCTATCGTCACCGTATTTGGTAAGAAACTATTCCTGAAAGACATTCCAACTGGTGATGGATCCAGAGGGCAAGGAAAAATACCAAGACCCTGTTGATCCTTGTAATGTATAGGGGAACAATCTAACTACAACATCTTCTTCTGTTACTCCCTTCAAATTAACTGACAACATGAAATTATTTATGTGTTCCTCAGCTAATGTTCCAGCATCTGGATTGAAATTTGGTAACCATTTCTCAGGATAATCGGGTAACAGATGTAAAGGCACATGCATAGTGACTGCACCAGTACTTCTCCATGGTGTTTGAGCCATTTTGGGTGTACCAACGATTGCCTGTGGTGTTCCAGGTGATTGGGGAGGAGGTGGAAATGAAGATTGAAAGGATTGTGATGTTGGAGGTGAAGTCCCTTGGTGAACAATAATATGTAATGGTGAAGTGGGTTTTTGACTCCGCACTGGTGATGATGAGATGGAAGATGATGGAGAAAATGTTTCACTACCAGAACCTAACAGGAATTGAAAGTTGTCTACATGGACTATCTTTGTTTCTTAGTTATAAAATATTTTAAACAATAGTGAGTCCATTTGCCTCTTGCTGTGTTTCTGAGACTGTGATTCGTTAGTGTGTAACCTATAACAGGGATTATAGCTCTATTTCTTGGAGTCATGAAAACGTTTGTTAAAAGTTGTGTCCATGAGCTACGTCTGTTTCTCAGTTTTGAAATTAGTTTAAACAATATTTCTGGGCCCAAGCTATATCTGTTGCAGTGGTGTGATGAAGGTTGTAATTGTAACCTGTAACAGGGATTATAGTGTTGTTTCCTGGAGTGATGAAAAGGTTTGTTAAAAGTTGTCTGCATGAGCTACATTTTCTTTTCAGTGCTGGAATAATTTTAAATAGTAAATCTGAGCTCGATTAGCTCAGTTGTAGTGATGTTGAGGCTTTGATTCAGTGGTATAACCTACGGCATGGGTATTAGATCTATTTACTGTAGTCTCTTTTAATTTTTTATTTATTTTTTATGTCTGACGGGTCTTTCAATATGGTTTCAAGGATAAACTCCTCTATTTTAATTTTGGTTTGTGTTTTCATTTAGCTAATGTATGTGTTTTCATTTTAAATCCTTATTTTAATCATAACAGTGAGTCCAGCTGCCTCTATTTCTGTATTGCTAAGACTGTGATTTGGTAGTGTGTAACCTAAAACATGGATTATAGGTTTGTTTCCTGGATTCATGAGAAGGCTTGTTAAAAGTTGTGTCCATAAGCTATGTCTATTTCTCAGATTTGAAATTAGTTTAAACAATAGATCTGAGCCCAAATTGCCTCTGTTGTGGTGTTGCGGTGAAGGCTGTAATTGTAACCTATAACAAGGAGTCCAACTTTGTCAAAATTTGCCTCCATGAGTCATTAGAAATAATCCTTATTTTAATCATAATAATGAGTCGAGCTGCCTATGTTGCTGTATTGCTGAGACTGTTATTTGGTAGTGTATATCCTAAAACAGGGTTTATAGCTCTATTTCCTAAAGTCATTAAAAAAGCTTTGTTAAAAGTTGTCTCCATGAGCTACGTTTGTTTCTCAGTTCTGAAAAGTGTGCTAATATTCTCCTCTAAACAGTTCAGAACATGAAGCCAACCAATTTACAAGCAATGCAAGGATTCATATATTTTAATGAGATGGGTTCAATGGAGTTAGTAGCAGCTATATCTCAATGAAAAGTGCCTAAAACATCCCGAATTCTAGTAAAAAAAATAATAAAATCTAAGGGGATGCTTGCAAGACAAAATTGAACAGGGAATATTATTGGTAAATGTTTGAAAAATAGTGTAGTAAGCATTCTTAATTGTAAGTCCCATTACTCTGTCACCTGCCAGTTCAAAGCATCAAAATCACTTTCTGTTTCTAGGCCATACTTCCTTGAGCATTAACCCTAATTAAGAGGCATATAGTTGGAAAATCTATTTGGATTTTGTATCGTTGTACTGTGATATAAGCATCCAATTTAATTGTCATGGTCCTCTTTTCACCTTAAACATTTGCAAATATGCCTCTTTTCACCTTAAGCTATTTGACAAAAATGGATTTACCATTTACACTCATATCCTATCGAACTCTGCTCCGAAAAATACAAATCACTGTTGATTATATTCAAAGATTAATTAAATTTATACTCTAGGTAGAGGAATCATGGCAGGGCATGGGGCCTTTTGCCAATGTAACCAACCATGTATAATTTGCTCATCACCTAGAAAAATAATTCATCATCTTTGTCAGTAATATAGTGAAACAGAATTTAAACCCTAAAACGTAAACACAAGTAACCATATTAGCTGTCCCGGAGACCACCCACTTCACATCTCACGGTGAAACAATGCATTGAATAGAGATGACTTCCCAGGGCTCCATCCCTTTGAGGTTTCTTGAAACAACATAATCAACTTGCCCACATGATTAAATGACACAATTTATTGACTGAAGCCTCTTATTTCGTGTTAATAACACAAGCAAGCATCTTGCATTTGATGCTAATTAGTTTGTCATATATCACGAGTAAGCCTCTTGCATTTGATACCAATTAGTTTGTCATATATCACCCACGCAAAACTTATAAAATGGGGATCGCTAGTACCAAAAGCCTCTTATTTTGTGTTAATTAAGACGCATACAGTTGGAAAATCTATTTGGATTTTGTATCATTGTACTGTGATATAAGCATCCAATTGAATTGTCTTTGTCCTCTTTTCACTTTAAAGATTTGCAAATATGCCTCTTTTCACCTTAATCTATTTGATAAAAATGGATTTACCATTTACACTCATATCCTATCGAACTCTGATCCAAAAAATACAAATCATTGTTGATTATATTCAAAGATTAATTAAATTTATACTCTAGGTAGAGGAATCATGGTAGAGCATGGGGCCTTTTGCCAATGTAAGCAACCATGTATAATTTGGTCGTCACCTAGAAAAATAATTATTCACCTTTGTCAGTAATATAGTGAAGCAGAATTTAAACCTTGAAACATAAACACAAGTAACCATATTAGCTGTCCCGGAGACCACCCACTTCACATATACAACTTCCTCTGTGAATGAGCTTATACAAAGAGTCTGTGATGCTAGGTTTGTGATGCTTGTACAAGTTTTGATTCATATGTTGGTTTATCATCTTTCTACATGAAATCAAGAAATTCTTTTTGGTGTAAATTGGTAGGAACCTGCGGAGGAATACCAGTTTTTGGAAAATCAACTGCTTTTGAAAATAGCTCGGCTAACTGTCATGGCAGAGCATGGGGCCTTTTGCCAATGTAAGCAACCATGTATAATTTGGTCGTCACCTAGAAAAATAATTCTTCACCTTTGTCAGTGATATAGTGAAGCAGAATTTAAACCCTGAAACATAAACACAAGTAACCATATTAGCTGTCCCGGAGACCACCCACTTCACATCTACAACTTCCTCTAGCTTGGCTAACTGTAGACAACTTGCACTCTGAGCAATACTCGGCTCTTGGTCAGAAAATGCAGTATGAGAATTGGCTATCATTCCCAAGCTGTCATTCATCATATAATTCAAAAATTACTCTTGAACCTACTGCACCATCAAACAAAATCATATAAGAATCATTACATATAAAAAATAATTAAAAATAAAAATTAGTAAACAAAATGTCATTCAAAGCTAGAAGATAAAGAGAAATCACTTATATTATGCCAAATTCGACAAATTTTATAACATTTTTGAACGTAGATTGCCTCATCTTCAAAGATGGTATTTCAAGTGGGTTGTGTTTTGAATGAAGTGGGGGAATATTTAATGAAAGAATAAGATGTGTAGCAATTAACTAGCCACTCAGGACATTATGTATTGTAATGGTGGAGACACCAAAAAAACATATTATGCTAAACGAAATTAAGATGGTTAAACAGGGGCTAACTCCGGAGCAAAAATGAAATTGAATTCACATTCATATTAGTGCAACTCTGATATTCAGTACAAACTAATTCCTCTTCCATCACATCAAGCCTCATCTGAATACAGTGCTTCCCTGCCCTGCTCTCCTTTGGGGATTATATTTATTGATAAATACTCTATGTCCATTTTTTCAAGTGGGTTGAGAGCCAGAGTTTTGGGTTTCAACTTATAAATGTGACCAAATTAACTACTTGTAATTATCTTTAGTAGTCCCTGCCCGTAGAAATAACAAGCACGCACTTCATAGATGAAGAGAAATTATGCTGGTTTAAAATTTGTATTTATAAATGTAAAACCTAGGTCTTCCTCTTACATTGGCTTTTGGAGATTCTTGGTTGTGTTTTCTTGTTGTCATCAAGCTTTGTAGAAAATCTACTGCTAATCATCCCCAGAATTAGCAATACCATCATATAAGCTGGTTCTGAAACCACCGTAGCGTGCAACAGTCAAGAGTACATGATGATTATGCGCCAATGGCATCGAAGCAAAGCAATCCGCAATCGTACGAATTTCACATCAGCAACAAGATGTTGCAATAATCTAATAAGTTAATCGAAGCCTGCATTCTAGAGAACTCTGGATCTGAGTTGAATCATGGTAAATATTGTCACTGAAATTGACATGGAAGTGTAGAAGAACAAAATATTCTCCTGTAGAAAGCTGCGAGGTCTCCAGATCTAGATCATGATTTTCAAATTCCTCCAGAATCCTCCACATATATCTCGGCCTTCTTTGGCTGGTAATTATGATAATTGCTTCCCTTTCATAAATTTCCACGGCTACCTTCAGGTCTATGTTCTTGTATGTTTTTTGTCCAGATTGGATTTCCAGCAGACGGACTCTCTTTCTCTTTAGTTGATGGAGATCCTCTTCGAGCTTTCTAATGTAATTAATGTAATTAATGGCTTCCTCGTACAATCCACATCTGTCAAGCTGTATGAAGAATTCAAATATATAATTTAGGCCTATAAAAATCTTAAAGAAATCACCTGCAATGTTACAGTTTGATATAGATACAATATGATTCGTGGAAGGCATCTAATGTTGTAATTAGCTTGGGAGGAGTAGTGGGCAAGAGAGATGCCAGTAGAGTATTTCATATCGTTTTTCAGGATCGATAAATAAGAACCGCTTCCTCTACCGTTATTGCTTATAGTGCATTAATATACAAAAACTACGGTTGCTTCTCTTGCCTTACCCTCTGCTGGCTCTGCCCTAGCTGGTGGCTTCGCGAGGTGCGAAGAACGAGCCGCTCTATGTAATAGAGGTGCTCAGATTAGCATATTTGAAGCGTTTGGTGCTCTGCGTGAACCTAGTTCAGGGTAAATTCCTTTCTGTTATATGCTTCCTTTGTCCATGATGCTGCTACTAGCTGTGCTCCTGCCTTTCCCACGAGGGCACCCTTGCTTCTGTCTCTGCAGGTGCAGGTGTTTGTGCTCTCTTTGTTGCCCCTTTGTAGGGCTCGTCCCATTCCCTGGTAATATGCCTTGCCTTGGACCATCAGTGGTCCCTTCCTCTTGCGCAGTTCACACATGACAAAATTGCCAAAAAAAATCTGCCATCTCCAGTAACTGAAGGCCTTGGTATTAACTATCTGGAGCGTTTCTTGCAACGAATTAACTATCTGGAGTGTTTCTTGAAACAGAGTAACCATCTGACTGGGAAAAATAAACATGTTGAGTCACAAGCCAGACTCGTTGGTGCGGTTGGGAAACCGAGTAGTAACTGTTCTTCAATATTAAAATTCAAATCAACGGACAGTAATAACTCAATTGTCTAACAAAATATCCAAGGGCACAGATTATGACACAGAGGCAGCTAGGAAAGTTAGTTTCAGAGGGAACGCCTTACGGTGTAACAAAGCCAGCTAGGAAAGTTAGTTTCAGAGGGAACGCCTTACGGCGTAATAATTAGATACGTTTCAATGTGAAGATTGTCAAGTCTACATTGATTTTGTTCCATTTTCCGAAGTGCAAACATCAGATGATTTGTGTACAATTAAGAGTTTAAGTGAGAGCTCATAATATCCAACAAACCCATGTTACCCAATTTGTGAATCAGAATTTTGAAGTTATCTCTCACCCACTCCTCTCTCCTACAACTGCAACCTTGTCTCATGTGATCCCAGATGGGCTTGAGAGGTTAGACGCAACGAGCAATGACATATGCCCTCCTTCGAAACTACCAATTGCAAGAGGAGGTGATTGACAGAGGCAGATTCAGAGTCATCAGGAGATGTTTCAACCAGAAAAGTGGGCAATAAGCTGCCTGTATGACCATCAAAAAATCAAATCTCCTTCACAATTCTGTCGACAAAGATTACCTCCACAATGAAATCAAGATTATGGAGTATGTCGCGGGTCACACCACAGTGGTTGTGCTTCACGAGGCTTATGAGGATGATGAGTACGTCCATCTCGTAATGGACATGTGCTCAAGCGGAGATCTATTCGACATAATCATTAGTAGGAAGAATACATTACCATTCTTCAAAGAGGAGGCCGCCACCATTCTGTGGAAGCTCATGGAAGCCATTTGTTACTACCACTTCATGGGAATTGCTCATCGAGATATAAAACTTGAAAACATTCTATTTGTCCAAAATTCATATTCCTTGGCTCAAATCAAGCTTACAAACTTTGGGCAGGCCTCCTCTTTCTCCCCACGTATGCTAATGTTTTATCCTTAACCTCTCATACAAATCCAATAATTTTTTGGTATGGATCAATGAATCCCATGGTTGAAAATTTGACATTAATGTATGTAGGACAAGGATTAATTCAAGGAATTGTGGGTACTTTGTATTACATAGCACCAGGCGTTTTAGGAGTGAAGGATCACAATGAGAAAGTGGATGTGTGGAGCAGAGGGGTAATCTTGTATATAATGTTGAGTGGAGTTACCCTTTTGTGGAAGAGACGCTAGGATATATTTGAGTCAATGCTCTACACGGACTTGATATGTTAGATGTTATCCATAGACATCACCAAGAGACTCAATGCACAACATGTCCTAGGTCACCTATGTCTTTTCATCCCCACATCTCCTCTCTTAGAGAACTTCATTCCTTAAATTTATGAAGGCAACAATACAGAGTATGGATTATAAATGTAAAATCACCCACATTAGAAGTGTAGGAATGTTGAATGTTTTGTGGGAAATGGTTGTAGAACATGTTTGGATATATGTTCACATAATCCTTCCTCTCATTGACCAAACCATGTGTGGAACCTTGGATTACTTACCTCCTGAAATGGGTATGTTCAAAATCCATGATGAACTAGATCTTTCAGTAGTTGCACTTGTACGAAGATTGTAGTAGTTATTCCATTCCAGCCATTCCAATGATTTGCAAGATTGGTTTATTACAAAATGTTCTTTATTTATGGAATGGTGACATCCACCATCTCAACACGTCTTATTGAGAATTTGGCTTAATTACGAGTAACTCTTTTGTTTTAAAAAAGTAACAAGGTGATTAGAATTCTACCGAAAAAAATAGATCCGAAAATATATATATATTATATAATATTCGAAAAATTAATATTTTCAAATTTAAATAATATAATTATTAAATTAATTTTTTTGATGATATATATTTTTGGGTTAAATTCAGTCACAATTATCGTTGCGGCAACTGATATTTCACGCACCTATTTACATCATCTGATCATTTCAAGGGAGTCATAGGTACACAAAGTCTAAGCTCAAGCATGTTGAAATGTCTGAATGTCATTCATATATACACATACATTGGATTCATATAAAATTATATACAAAATGTATATACAACATAAAATTAGTATGAATATATAACACACATGGGACTCGTGTAGAGCTACGAAATACATAATATTTTATGTTATAGGAAAAAATCATTATACACTTTTCTATATTATGTATTTATAACACACATGAGATTGGTGTAAAGCTACAAAGTACATAATATTTTATGTTATAAAAAATCACTATACAATTTTTCAAATATGTACACTAAACCTTGTTATAACAAGAGCCACGTGGTGCCATTGTCATTGCTTTTGTGTTTTTGCACATTGCCACCATGTGGCTTTTGTTTATTGTACAAGAATGATTGACATTTCAAAATTAATCAGTTTTTCAAATTTTCTTGAAAATACAAAATCTTGTGTTGAGGTGCAAAGTGTTCCTTTAAAATTAATAAAATCTATATATTTTTTCATGTTTATGTAAATAATAATAAAATCAAAAGTATATAATAACTTGATCATAAAATTAATCTCAAATTCAATAAAAAATTCAAAATTTAAATTAGTTGCAAATCAATTTGTTCTATTTATTATTTCTTCACTTAATAATGTCAGGCTAGGTAGTAACTCCACAAAATATATTCAAAATATATTCATCTTATTCCTTCAGGTAGGTCTTTATTATATACATGAGGGAGAGTGTTCACTTCATCTCCCGATGATTGTTCATATTTCTTATTATTTATTTACATCAATTGTTTTTATTCACCCAATCCTGATGATTAGGTGTCAACATTCCCCCCTTAATCTGAAGAGATGTTGGCGAGTCCAAGCATCATTCTGAATCGTTCAAGCTTTTCTCTTCCAAGCACTTTGGTGAATATGTCTGCAATTTGCTCATTAGTGGAACAATGGCGGAGATGGATTGTCTTGGCCTCAACATGATGTCGAATCAGATGATATTTAGTATTGATGTGCTTTGTTTGATCATGGAACTTTGGATTCTTGGCCAACTTTATTGCAGAGGTACTGTCAATCATGAGTGGAGTTGGTTATACTTGTTTTACCTGCAAATCTTCAAGAATTTTCCTGAGCCACACAATTTCTTTTGTTGCCTCCGTTGCTGCCACGTATTCTGCTTCTATTGTGGAATCTGCTGGAACTAATTGTTTGCATGATCTCCATGAGACAGCTCCTGATCCAAGACTCATAGCATATCCTCAAGTAGATACAGCAGTTTATTTGTCTCCATCAAAGTCTGAATCACAGTATCCAATCAAACTAAAGTCATCCACCTGTGTATACTTGATTCCAAAGTCTTGATTCCCTTCAAGTACCTTAGAACTCTTTTTGCAGCAGACCAATGTCTGTCACAAGGCTTTTGCATAAACCTAGAGATGATTCCAACAACAAACGAAATGTCTGGTCTGGAAGTAGTTAGGTAGTTGAGACTTCCTACAAGCTGTCTATACTTTGTCGCATCCTCAAATTCTTTTCCTTCGATAGATGTGAGCTTTAAGTTTTGTTCCATTGGAGTAGTAAGAGGATTGCATTCTGTCATGCCAAACATGTTCAACAGATTTCCAATGTACTTCTTTTGAGCGAGAAATATGGACTTTGGATGTTGAGTTACTTCAATACCAAGATAGTAATGACCATAGCCCAAATCAATCATTTCAAAACTTTTCCCCAATTCCTTCTTTATGGATGCAATGTAGCTTTCATTGTTCCCTGTCATCAAAAGATCATCTACATATACCACAAGATATACCATTGTTTTGCCAACTTTTTGACAAATAAAGTTGCATCATCAAGATCATAATGTTTGAAATTGAGTTTCAGAAGATGCTCAATTAGTTTTACATACCAGGCTTGCAGTGCTTGTTTAAGGCCATACAAGGACTTCACAAGTTTGCATACTTTATGTTCATGTCCTTTCATAGAAAATCCTTCAGGTTGGGACAAAAAAACATTCTCTTTTAGATCTCCATTCAAGAAAGCAGTTTTTACATCCATTTGATGGACTTTCCAACCGTTCTAAGCTGCTAGGGCAAAGAGTGTCCGGATGGTAGCCCATTTTGCTGTGGGGGAAAAAGTCTCCTCATAATCGACCCCTTCCTTCTGTGCAAAACCTTTTGCCACAAGCCTAGCTTTGTGCTTTTCAAGTGAGCCATTAGCTTTATACTTGTTTTTGTAGACCCACTTGTAGCCAATTGGTTTGGATCCTAATGGAGGATCAACCAGCTTCCAAGTGTCATTCTTTATGAGGGCATCATACTCCTTTTGCATTACTTCTTTCCATTCATCATTAGAAGTAACTTCTTTAAAGGAAGTTGGTTCATAATGTGTAGACAAGTTCAATTCACAATCATAAGAAACATCCATATCAACAGGTGAATCAGAGTCATCTACATCACCTCCATTTTTCCTATTTGAATTTCTAGTTCCTGTCTTTCCAACCTCATCAGGGTGAACACTTTCAAGTGTCTTTGTTAGCCACTTTGAGGGACCTTTCTAAGATGGTCCAGGCTTCTCCATTGATTGAGTTAGGACTGAATCAAGATTGAGTCTCCCAATTCTATCAATCAAATCACTTGAAGCATCATCCATTGTTGGAGTTTCATGCGAGGGAGAGTGTTCTTCATAAGAAGATTACACATGTTGATCTAGTATAGGAATCCCCCCTTCAAGATGTGGAATCTGATTATCAAATTCTTGAAATGATTTTGCATTTGCAAATCTATCCAAGCGATCAAGTTGTTGCTTAACAACATTGTCAGTTTTGGATGATTCAGGAAAAATTACACCTCTAGATACAACAAACTTTTTGTTGACTTCATCATAGAGATGGTATGCTTTGAAGGTGTTTGAATACCCAAGGAATATACATTTACGACTTCTTGCACCAAGTTTGTTTCTATGTACCTTTGGTATCAAGGCATAATAGGTGGAACCAAAGACCCTGAGATGCTTTACCGGAGGAACATGCCCATACCACATTTCATATGGAGTCTTGTTTCTAATAGCATTAGATGGACATCTATTCTTTATATATGCAACACATAGAACAACATCAACCCAAAACATTATCTTTACATTTTTGAAGAAGAGCATGGATTGTACCATATTTAAGATTGTCCTATTCATTCTTGCAGCTACACCATTCCGTTGGGGATTATAAGGTACAGTTGTTTGATGTTTGATCCCATGTTGGCGAAGATAGTTTTTAAATTCATTTGATGTGTATTCTTTTCCATTATCAGTGTGAATATACCCAATATGACATTGTGCATCATTTTCAATCCATTTATGAAAGTTCTTGAATGTTTGAAAAGCATTAGGTTTGTTCTTCAATAAATAAACCTAACACATTCTAGTGTAGTCATCAGATATTTATTTCCATTTGCAGAAGGAACAGGCATTGGACCACATAAATCTGAATGAATGAGTTCAAGTTTTCTATGTGCTCTTGAATGTGAATCATGAAAAGACTGCTATGCTTTCCTAGAATGCAAGCATCACATTGCTTAAATTTCCTAGGAATTGTAGGCAAACCAACAACACCATTTTTCTTCAACAAGCGGAGGCTGTCATAGTTCAAATGTCCAAATCTAGCATGCCATAATAAACTTGATGGAAGTGTACATTCTTTATAATGAGAATTATATGAGAAATGTTGTGCACGAGCTCTGATACCTGTGAGTTTTTGAGTAATCTCTGCATTGGGTTTTACCCTGTCGTTGGAGTTGATTCTCGATACATTTCAAATGAGTATTGACTAGAATATTGACATAAAAGATATGCTTGCCTACTAATTTTATGTGAGAATAGCTGAGGGGGAAGATGAACGCAGAAGCTCAAAGCTAAATATATTGGGGACGTTGTTGGTATTTACACTGTAAAATTTTGTGTATTTACCATGATTTGCATTTTGACATTTGAATTTGTTGTCCAGTCATATTAGAATTAGGAGTAAAATTTTGCAGCATAAGTTTTTTTTGTTACAAAATGCATTCAATCATATCCATGGTGTGAATAGTTCTCACTGGCAAGGAGAACTATCCTAAGTGGTCCCGGATGATAAAACACACCCTCATTTTCAAAGAGTTATGAAAAGGAGTGTGCATTGGAGATGGAGACAAAGAACCTGAACAACCTAACTCAGAGAAAGAGCTCGCCATTTAGGAAAATAAGAACAGCAAATCTTATGCATTAATCGTAGCATCTGTAAATGAAGAGGTGAGTCGCTATATTTTGCCATTATCAACTACTTTTGAAGCCTTTCAAAAGCTGAAAGAACTCTATGACTCACATTATGCACTTGAAGTTGTTCAACTCATGATTAAACTCTTCACTCTTGAATTACAAAATAATGATCCTCTTGCTCTTGCATCCAAAGTAAAATCTATAATGCGTGATATCAAATCCACTAAGGTTGAATTGGATATTCCTCTTATCGCTTTTGTCAAGGCACTTTATCCTACTTACTTCAATTATCTTGAGTCATTGCAAGCAAATGGAAATCTCAAAGATATTACCTTTGACTCTCTTGTGAAAAAATTTGCTAAAAGAGAGAAAGCTTTTGGAAAGAAAACAACCCCTAAATCTTTTGAAGAGGTTGTGTGCCTTGCCCATAAAGAAAATAATCCTGCTCAAGATTCTTCCAAAGGAAGAGGTGGTTAAAGAGGAAGAGGAAGATATTTCAGAGGCAGGGGGGGCAGACACTCTCAAGGAGAAAAGGTAGATTTGCACTGCATACACTGCAAAAGAAATGGATCACATGATGCCTCTACATGCAAGTTACCATGGGACAAAATTGAAGCAGAAAAAGAAACCAACAGAAAAGGTAAACTAATGACACAGACAAAGGTAAAGCACCTGAATCCACTACTATGTTGTGGCACAACGTAATATTGGAGCAAATAAAATATTTAATAGCTCACTTGCTTCTTGGAAAAATGATGGTTCTTGATTCAGGAGCAAACTTGCAAATACTCATAGAAGATTTTTTTGAAAATTACTGACAATGTTGATGGAGTAGTATACTTTGCAGACCAATCAAAATCAACGCCATCAGGGCTTGCACAATCAAGCTTAAATCCGCCTGGTGTTCCAGACTTGTCTTTTGCATCATGTCTATATCTCCACAGCTCAAGAGAAACTTGTTGTCCTTGGGCCACATCTCCAAAAAGGTCACTCATTCATATGTTTGATGGCAAGCTTGAAGTGAGAAAAGCATCTACCACTCACTTGTCATGAGGGGAATAGAAGAAGAAAGGCTTCTCAAGCTGCAAGGTACCTCTGCTCGTGCACAACATTTCTCATATAATTCTCATTATGAAGAAGGTACACTTCCATCAAATTTATTATGGCATGCTAGATTTGGACATTTGAATTATGATAGCGTCCGCTTGTTGAAGAAAAATGGTGTTGATGATTAGGCATCAACAAATAAAATAATTAAACCCTTGATTGGTCATTATATTGTAGCACGATTTTGCAAACATTCTTTGCTAAAAAATCAGTTGTTCTTTTATGCATTGATGTCCAAGGAAAAAACAATTACCCATCTGGGTATCTCGCCTAGGTTGCAAGTAGGAAGGATGCACCTTGTCTATTTAATACTAGCACGTCAATGTACACTGCAACTGAAAACCCTTACATGCAAAGCACCATCTATCACATGAACTGAAGCGGTAGAATCTTTACTTTACAAGATCGCCTCATGGGAAATGAACTATAAATTACCTGAAATATAACTGTGTTTTATGAAATTATACCGTTGTAGTAGAACTAACTTCGATACGTTCATTTGATCTTAGTATGAGCTTGCTAGTACTTGGTTTTCATTTGGAAATTTCTAATGGGAAGATAAAAGGGATGTTTACTCTACGTAATAAGAAAACATTTTCTAGCCATAATATATGTGTAAACATTCTATTTTTCTACATATTAGAGATGTATTTCATAGTTATATTTTTTTTTGTCAATCTCATGGCTTAAACATATATTTTACAAGACTTTCAAGACAACTGTATAAATTTTAGTTCACTCTAAACATAAAATTGAATATGTCATCTAAAAGTTTCTTTTGCACATATTTTGTATAAAAAAATTCATATTCTATCTAGATGTAAAGTTCAACATCATTTTTAATAATCTTTTTTTTACAAATATAAAATTTATTTGTTCACTTGGCCTTCTTTTCAATTTAATATTGCAGTTAAAGAGAAGTTGATAGGTCCTTCAATCTCCAAAATTTACTTGTGCAAGGACACCCAAATTTTGTTTACGATTCATGATGGAAAATAAAATCTAAATAAGCAATACCAATTAAATGGAAAATTTCACTAGTTTTCCCCTTTCCCATATGTTTCTCTATTTTTAATTCATCTCTAAATTATATGATAATTGCGAATCTTTGGCTTGTTAAAGCAACAACTACATAAAACTTGCCACTTGGGGCTAACTTTTCAATGGTCTCTACCACAGTTTGAAGAAACTAGCTCTTTGATGATCTTTGGTGCTGTTTGAACATCTGAAAGCTGCAATTTGTCATGTTACTCTTGGTTTGGTTTGTGTGCAGGTTTGCATAATTATCAACACGTATCACTTTAAGTGAATAGGAGGAACAATAGTTGGAACCCGATTTCATGCTGAAGTTGAACTAAAGCTCATTCAACATGATTTGGGCAGGTAGAATGCATACATGGATGTACATTTTGGGCTATAATCTGTCGATTTATATAAGCTTTGGACTGATGATGTTAGGCCTCCTATGGGAAGTCCTATTTCTGCAAGGTTTTGTATTTCATATGATGGCATGCTGGCTTTTCTTGAGCCTTTATGTATCATCTAAACTTTTATATTGACTCAATATAATATTATGATGCTTTTTCTCTCTGAAAAAAGCTTTGTACACAATATCGATATGTATACATTAAATATGAAATTGTTCCCGCACGTGAACGAATTACAATTTTATAAATGGAGTAGTCTAACTTTTAATGTTTTGGTTTTTACTTTCTTTCTCAACCCTTTTTTTAAGCTTGGTAGGACTTTTCTTTTTCATTAACATCAAAATAGGGCAAGTTACATCCATATCCATGTGCTTAGGTGGCCTCAACCTGCCCAGAGGGAAACCAAATATGTTAGCCACCTAACAACATGATAAACCATGTAGTAACAAAATGTGATAAGTCTAATCATCCATGCAAAGTAAGCTGATTGCCTTTGTACTACCTAGAATCTAAATAATTGTAAACATAACTATAAACATATTCGACATTATAAGACTATTACATACAATAAAAAGAAAGACAGAGGGATAGACACCAAGCTAATCATCTTCCACAGACTCAATAGGAGCAGGTTCCTTTGCACTAGAGCCAGGGAGCTCTGTTTGAGAGATGCATGGTATCTGCTGCTCAATACAGCTGAGGCACCCATTCTGCTTCTGTAACTGAAATTGAATTTTCTAAGATTCCTTGCTATAATCTGGAAACCCATGAGTGATCGCAACCCCACCAGACGAAATCTGATCTAATGCTTTGGCCAAGAGGCTCTTCATCAACCAATATAAGTGCAGTGTTTGCTTGAACTGAGTTTCCTTGCCTCTGGTATGATCAGGATTAGGCACTAATTTTTTCTAGTCATCCAAATCGCTATCCATAATCCTTCCTTTCTAACTAATCTCTTCTTCCCATTCCTCGATCAACTAGCGAACCTGGGCTAAGGTGCCCTCGTGATACGTTGTTTCCACTTCAATGTTGATGCTTGAAACCGACTTTCAACCCTGACCTCTATCCCCATAGGACCTTGGTTGGTTACCCCCAGGGGATTCCTTAGAGATTTTCCTTTGGTCGCACGAGCTCTAGGAAACCTTGCCCTTCTCGAAGGTGGAATGATCCATGAGAATTTGGTACTTGCAATTATTTTGACTAACAAACAAAGACCCCGTAAACCACCTTGATGGGATATTTAACCCAGAAAAACAAAACTTCCAGGGGTCGCCATAGAGACAGTGACCTGCTAAAGGAAACAGATGAGAGGCCAAAAACTGAACTAGACCCCAACTCAATCTCCTAACACAAATAGACAATCAGAAAGAAAGAAACCCCTTGAACCCAACATGCAACCACTTATTTTTGAGGAACCAAAAGATGAAATTGTAAGTTGAACCATCCTCATACGAAAGCTGTGGAGGTTCCGACTCAAAACTATTTACATACATACAAGAAAAGAGGCCCCTAAGGCAGAGATAAAGAAAAACAAATACCTAGAAGCAGCAAGAGAACCACAACCAGTATAATCCCATACGAGAGTATAATACCAAACACCACAGACACGAGAAGACTAGAAACAACATAAACCGCATCCACTTTTGTATCCTCCACATAGTAATCCACATATGCCACCTTATGTAGTGACCAAGTTGCATAAGAACCTTTCAACCCAAAGTCCAATAGAAAGATATAACGAATCACAGGGGCACAGACAGAGGAACTATAAACATACCCATCAACCAAATCTTAAAACAACCATGAATGAACCTGTGCCTAGGGAAAACACACCGGTGAAGCCTTCTCCAAGCCACCTTTCTGTGCGGACTAGAGTTGAGGGAAACATAGTTCACTATGAAGAAACTTACCAAACTTACCACGAAAAATACTAGTTATCCCATCCACACTTATGCCCATGTCACCTTCGAGGATGGCATTAGCTCCTCGCATGCAAAGAGACACCGCTCCATGTGCTTCGTGCATGTGGAGGGTGACGAGGAGGGACCTTGGGATTATCAACCTCATTTGTATGTAGGTCTTATTACCGCCGACTCGCACCCCTATTAGGGATTTATTTCTCAACTTTAATGAGTTTTAAATGCATAAATGGATTTAGTAAAGTTCCATAACTTGATCTTATTATTTCAACAAATTCTTATGGAATTTCAAATAAAATTATGAAAAAAAAACAACAACAAACAAACAAACAAACAAAACAAAAAATATTTAAACCATAACTTTTATCATTTGCATGCTTGTTTTCTCTTCTGTAAGAGCTATCTCCGTAATCTTGTTTTTTAAATACATTTAAGATGTTTAATTTTTGGTGATGAATTTTATTTAAAATATAATTAAAAAAAAATATTGAACAATAAATTTAAATTGTTAATTTTATAAAGGAACAAGCTTCCCCAAAAATTTAGAATTAGAATTATTTTATATTAAATTATGTTGGGATTATAAAATTAAATTTTAAAAAAAATCTTAACAAAAAAGTAATAATCAACTAGATTTATCTTAATTCAAGATCTACCAACCACCAAGAGGGATCAATTCTCTTTTTACTCTAAAAAAGGTTTGCATCTCAAAAGAGTTGATCCTTCTCAGAGCTTGGTAACCCCCAAGTTAATGGATTTAGAATGGTTTATTTTTAATAATTATATAAATATAAGTAATTGTTTGTTTTGTTTTTTTGTAATGTGATGGAGTTAAAATTTATTATAATAATAATTATATTTATTTTTAATTTCATTATATTTTTAATTTATTTATTCTTATTTAATTTATCGAGTCAAAATGTTGAAACAGGAAATGAAAAACTACAATATCCTTCCATACTTGCTCGAGAGCCCCCTGGCTCAATAATAAATCGATTAAAAATTACAATTTAATAAATATCTAATAAATTTATATTTTTAATTCATTATAAGTTGATTGTTAAAAAAGTTTTTAACTTTTTCAATTCATTACGCTCAGAGGCGCTCTCTAGCCCAATATGGTAGAGATGATGTAATGTAATGTTTAACATCTTTTTTTAAACAAAAATGAGTAATATTTAGATTAAATTTGTGCTTGGTTGCAACAAATACATGATGATTACATCATTTCAAATTTCTCATAGTGGCATATATCCTCTATCTGCAAGCTTATAGAAACATAGCAACTTCCTATAGACACATAAACAACCAGATGAAACTTCCTATTGACATAGGAACGTTGAGAAACACATTGAGAACAACACAACTACGTCAAAAACAAAATGAGGCAAACCTTCTAACAGCTTAGACAAAACCTCAAAGAGGCTACATGATGGTAACTCATAATCATTAGCAGGAAAATTCAGATCTATAACCAACTTGGAAACCATCTCAGGAGTCTAATTATGCACAACAACTGGATCATCTTTATGTTCATAAATTTAAGGCATTAGGATTAGGATATTTCTCTTTGATGATAATTGCTTGTGAATGCTTTTTACTTCTTTAGTTTATGTTCTTCTTTGACTTAGATTATTATAGTGTTCTTTTTCATCAAACAACTACCAAACCATAAACAATAATGAGACAAGAAACACAAGATGTAGGTGACCATCGAGGGCCAAAACCTCTCCAACTTGAGAGGAAAACCCAAACAAATTCTTCTTCTTATATAAACTTCAATTAACGAATACCAAGACCAAGAGCCTTGACCTATCAACCTCTCCAAGACCAAGTCACAAGACCCTTCTTCATTGTTTCTTCTTCTTTCCCAAGTCAACAATAGTCAATCTAACTTCTAACACTAAATATTTCGGCTACTAAGAAATTTTGACCTTCTACCACAATCCTATAATTCTTGGCCTTACTATACTTCTACAATTTGCACATGTGAGCTTGATTTGGTGTAGCTTGGAGACCCTTCCCTTCTTCACTTGAATTGGAGACTTCTTCTTGAGGCTTCGGCTAGCAATAATGATGATTGGTGGCTTCCTTAATGGCTTCTCTAGAGACTGTTATAACCCTACTGCAAAAACCCTAATCTTATGCCACACGTGTGAAGAGGAATTACCCAAAACAGTGTTAAAACTTTTCGCTCCTCTTGCATTGCATTTCAGTGGCTATGCGACTGCTCTCCTTGTGATTCTCACACTCCTTCTCTTGCTTCAGATACTTGACTGAATCCTATCCTAGGTGAGGTCGAGATTCCCTATATATAGTGGTTTGTTCTTCAAAATAAGTCAAATTCTCCTTGTGACAAGGTCGACATGCTTTTTCGAGAATCATCCTTAGGCTAACTTCAAGGATAGCTTGTGACATGGTCTTGGAGGGTTAACAAAATTTATTTTGCAATGAATTACATGCCCAAATGGGTCTTCAATCCTTGACATTGCCTTTACTAGACTTTATGACATGATTACCAATCTAATAGCTCACAATGGGAGCTTCAACTAAAAATAAAATTCCTTGATCATGAAACCCATGATTCAAGCATTACAAAAATAATTTTATTTTCTTCTTTACATCAATGAAATCATAATTACAAATGTCATTATGAAGGCCGAACCTAGTTATATTTTTCAACACTCCCTCTTAACTAGGGAGGTATTCATAATCCATACAAGTTACTTGGACATTCTCAATTTGAAGAATTCTCATAAGAATAGTTGAATTTGAAACCCATTTTTATAACATCAAATCATCTAGCATTGTCACATAGCAAGGCTTCAACTAACAACTCTATCTCTCCACAAGATTAGAGCTTATGCTCGTGGGACCAATGATGTATAGACACCCTCATAATTATCCCTCTCAAAACATACCCTACCCGAGTTCTTAGAGTGTGTTGCACTAGGAATATTATTATCTTGGATTCTCAGTCCTCAAATAATATCGATCCTCTACGACTATTCTTATCTTGGATGCCCTAACTCATCCTCAAAGAGTATCAGATGCCATATGTTTACCCAATCCTCCATTTTGTCTTCCCAAGTGAAGACAAGAATGATGTGTCAATCTCTCCCTTTGAACTTAGGGAGGTCATACCCATTCCATTGAAGGAATGTACCAAAGGTCCCTCTTAATTAGGGACTTGTCCAAGCTCCCTCTTAACTAGGGACTTGCTTCCAATAGCTCTTCAGGTGGAGATCATGGGATAGCCAACTGCTTGTAGAACTTCTTCCTTTGATGTCATGAATTTATTATTTTTCATAAAGTCTACTATTATTTTTCATAGAGTCTACATCTTTGAGGACTTCTTCATAGGGTACATACCATCCATCACTTTCATCCATGAGTCATGTCAATCATTCCTTTAATTGGAAAGTGATCCATTAATCCATATTTGGCCTTCCTTCATGCCATTATTCCTTTTTCATGCCATGTTTCCTTAAGGATCTTACATCCTACTACATGAGCATCAATCGTTGAAGACATCCACAACTCTTCCCTTAGCAGCCCTGCATAAGCCCATCCATATATTATTCACAAATAGGAAATGGTCGTTAAATTAAAATTACCTTTGTGATGGTCTTTCATCATGGCATATTCTTATTTTCTCAACATCCTGCAAACATATTGACACATATCCAAAAGATATATATTTTCAAGCACCTCTTTCTTTTTCAAACTTCATTAAGGTCTTCATATCTTTCATGGAGATATCATAGTCAAATATTTCTAGTCCTTGGATGTTGTTTTCCTTCTCCATAGTTGCATATTTCATGATGTCTTCCTTTCTTTATTCACACATTTCCTTTCCAAGAACTTTTAATTAGGGTTATTTTAGTTTTATCAACCACCTCATATTTCATATGAGGACATATTATGTTAATTTGATCTAATCAATGTGTGACTCATGCCTTCTTGCAATCTTTCGGAATAAGAGATCCTTCTTTTTTATCATGCTCTAGAGATAGAGCATTTATCCATGTTACCTGCAACCATATGACATGACTCTAGATTATCAAATACAAGCATGCATACCTCATTTTCCTTTAGGTCATCTAGACTTCCTTCAGCAACTTCCTTGATTGAAAGAACTTTAATTCTTTCGACAACATACCATCATCCCACAAATTCCTACAAGTTAGAGTTCTTGATGAAACCGTTGCTTTCATTTAAATAGTGAATCTTTCAATGAAGATTCCAAGGATCTTGAGTATCCTTATTCAGCAAATGTTTCCTTTTGGATGATGTATTATGAACTTTTTACTAGATGACTTTTTCCTCTTCTCATAAGTACCACTTATGCTTCTAATGAGGTTACCAAGACCTATATCCTTCCATAGGTGGCTTCCATAGACTTTTTATTCCAACTATCCTCCATGCTTCTCTATGATGGTGTTATGGGCTCTTGTTTTCAATGTTTCTATGATGCTATGATGCATCCTATCATTCTCCTCGGAGACTTATGATGGCCATACCTTAAAACATCAAACTTGAAAAGAACTAGGTGAGGAAGACTATCTAAATCATAGTAGAGATCTTTTACTTCATCTTTCCTCCACTTCTTCGCTGATGTGGGATTCTTCTCTTCCCATTTTTTTATTGTCCTTCTCTAGCTTAGGACAATATCTCTTGTAATGCCCAAATTCTCGACATCCATAACATTGAACCTTGGTCATATTCTTCTTCTTTCTCTGACGACCAATTTTTCCCTTTCTCTTAGTCATTGAAAGTATATGCTTGATTTTGCTCACCTTATCCAATCTTGCATAGTGACCATAGATCTTGTTATTTTGTCACCATGACACTTACCGTTATAATGGATCTCTCGCTATCCATAAACATGTTCCATTACACTCCCTTTGAAGTCAAACAATCAAAAACCCTTGAAAAAGATGTGAATTTTGGGTAAAATGTCTTCATGACTTGTTAAGTATGACTTGTGCACTTTTCCTAGTCAGTTTCCACGCATTTGAAGTTTCTATCCCTGAAAACTGTGTAGAACTACTATCTGTCTTCCCCTATAGACCACACACATTAATAAAAGAAAAGTAAAAACAAAAAGTGAATTCCAGAAGCATTGTTGGTCGAACATATCCCAACTGAAAGCTTCTAGGTCATATCTATTCGAGCCATACCCCTCATACCATGGAGCTAATTCCCTCTCATAAAGGAACCCTAATCTCCCCATTAGAGGATCTCATCCTTATCTTTTGAATCTGAAACTTCTTCCTCTAGGCCTATAAATTGACTAGAGGATAGATGGATTGAGAGGTTCAGAAAAGATACACTTATGTTGTTGGATTTAGATTGGAAGGCTTATTAATGAAGGAGAGGTTTAGAGGCATTTGGGAGGAACCTCATGACATCAAGGCAGAGGTTGTAAGGCTCTTCTTTATCCTTGAATTACTACAAATGAATCATTTTTTCCATTGTATTTTCTTATTGAAATGATGAATGATTTATGCTTCTTTTGATATTCATTAAGATAATCTCAATTTCTAATCTCCTTGATCATTAGATTACACTTGTTTGAATTGTTATGATTACATATGCCTTGATCTCTCTTATATCTGTGATTCCAGGTCTTTTGAGCATTGGGAAGATTCATTGAGACAGAGCATGGATCTCCATAAAGTATTTCACAAATAGGTAAGAGGCTTATTCTCCTACTCTTGTATTTACAATTCAAAGGAAATAAGCTTCGAGAAAGAGTTATCCAATTGTCTGCTTGTTTCTATTTTCCTTGAGGATCTAGGGAGATCACTCTTTTCAGCAAGAGGGATTTATCCGCATAGCAAATTGGCGACTCCACTGGAGAACGTTACTATTCTCTTCTCTTTCCTTGGTTTTGATTTCCAATCTTTTTTGTTTAGCTGGACTCGAGTCTTGGTAAATTTATGATATTTCAAATGTTTTGATTTCATTGCTTTCTTTTTTATTTTTTTCTTGGACTTCCCAGATATGTATGGTTTTTGTTCACCCACAGAGCGCAGATCTACGCAGTTGTTGCCCCAACAACAAAGCGCATGTGCAGTGAACCATACTACTCGCTTGCGCAATTCCTATATTTTTTTGAAAAAATATTTTTTCTCTCAACCAGAGTCTGAATTTTGGTTTCTGAAAGTGTCATTATATTTGTTTTGATTATCCAATACCTTTTCTAAACTTGTTTGAGTGCTTTGGTGAAGTATTTTTGGGAATAAATCCCTTTTGCAAAATTGATTAGGGTTTTGTCTGGCTTGTTTTCTGATTGATCAAAAAGAGATAGGTTGTCCAAAGGATCATTGTATTCCTATCTTTTTATGTCAAATACACGAGAACCATTATCAATCTTGCTTATTTGTTATTAAATTCTTTGTTTAATCGCGAATTAGAGTTTCTCTGAAATTGTTATTTTTTGTGAAGAATTCATTTCATTGTTGAATGATAAAAAGGAAATCATTTCTTTTCAGTTTTGAAGTCTTTCATAATTACATTCTTACATCATTAAGTTAAAGCATCCATTAGCAAAATTTCATTTTTTCCAAACTCTTGATTGACTTCTTTGTGTTTCAAAATTTCGAGTGATAAATGATAAAGGACATTTTGAGTTTGTTTTATCTCTCAAGCAAATTTGAAATCTTAGTTTATTTATGCATCTGGATTACATCAAAGTGAAATTGGTTATCTTATGAAAATAATTTTGGTGAAGTTGTGAGTTTTGCATTTTATTTCAAGAAAATCAAAGAAACTCTTAGTTTCCCTTAATTAGGATTTCATTGAACAGTAGATTACAAATTGCATGTTTGATTATATTAGAATTTCAAGTTAAGTCATAATATCACAAGTTTCACTCTCATTACCTATTGAGTAAATAAAAACTTAATAACACAATGTTAACTAAAATCAATTAGAATTTTATATATTTTTAGGGCTCTTACCACCTACTGTAGCTTAAGTGTGGGTCTTTGGAATAGGGAAGTGAGTAAACTTTCCAAAGCTACAGACAAACAATAGAGTCTTGTGATAGGAGAGAAATCCAATTATTTCAGTTTTTCTCTGGGAAGCTCTTCTAACACATGAGTTAAGCACGAGATCATGTCACACCTAGTGAAGTGATCATACCCACTTCAATGGCTATGATAGAGCGATTTGCGCGTATTACAACAGTGCCGAAAGGTACTTGGAGTCACTTGAAACTAAACCTTCAATTGATCATGTTAAGGAACTTTCAAGGGGATCAAGATTTGTTACTCCGACCTTTTGTGTAAGTCTGATTTACGAATTTCCCCCCAGGCAGAATTGTTGTAGTTGGTAAACTTAGTGACCATAATCCTAGGGCTTTTACCTAAGGTGGTGACAGAGGGAAGGTCATGTTGTAGCTGGAACAGACATTAGCTAGACTCACTTGGACTTTTTTGAGGGTAATCTTGCTCGAGATAGCATAAGCGAAGTTACTTGCCCTAGATTGTTTCATTAAGCAGGTTGTCGGTGAAATATTTCCAATCACTCATATTTATAAACTTTTCACCTTGATCTCTTTGACATTGGATTTCATCACCAACTAGTTGATTTCGCTATGAAAGGTCAATTTGCATGGTTTGAATACGTAGATTTATTAATGCATCTTATCTTATTTATTTTTTACTTTTTAGAGGCTTTAGGTGTGATTTTGATATTGTGTGAATTATTAATTTTGAAAATTCATCGTGGCTTAATTATAGAGACAATCACGTAGAATGTTAGTCCAACCCCCTGAATATACACCAAGTCAGTTATAAAAAATTAAAACTGAAAAATCAAAGTCAAAAGGATCTGGGACTACAGATGAACCTGAAACTTATAGTATAATAGGAATTTAAGTGAATCAACCCTAAACATCTATTATTCTAGAACTTGAAGTAACAAAATATGAATTTGATAAACCTCAAACACTAGAATCAAACTTACAAGTAATGGGTCCAATAATTATTAAACTTATTCAAACAAAATCATATACTGGAGAGAGTTCGAATTCACAATTAATCGAACCAAATGCTTCTAAACCTGAGTCACCTTCAACTACTTTAGCCCATACTCTTCCAAGTTCACCTCGAGTAAAACTTCTTATTACTGATAGTCTACCTCCTCGTCTTATTAGTATTGAAGAAATTACCTCTGACGAAGAGGAAGAATCACCACATACACCAGTTTCTACAGATGATCAGACAGATATTCTGGAACTTCTCTTTTCTGCTTTTCAACCTGACCCTTGATATTTTACACCCTTGAACTCTTTAGGTCAAGGCATTCCATGATACACTACTCCTTATTCTACTATACTAGGCTTTGATATGTTTAGAATGACTTCTTGAGAGATGTCATGAGATAATTCTATGTTTTTTACTTCACTAGAATCATTTTATATGGTGGCCCATCAGTCCCTCCTGGATATCAATCTCTTGCGGGGACTTATTCAGGAGCTTCTCCTTCAAATCAACCTTAAATTATGTCAACTCATTTAACCGATTCTACTGCCCAAGACTTGACATCTGATCAATATATAAATATGATTTTCGGCAATGTAGGTAATCCTAAAGTTAACCCAATAGGTGTTTATTACCCGCCCAGGGGGAAACCATCATATCCTCCTCCTGGAGGACAACCTTTAGTTGGATCTTACCCTACAGTTGGAGGGAAACCTCCTACAGGAAATTATCCAGGTTATGGTGAGATACCGCAAGCCAATTTAGGTTAACCTATCACATCTCAATCTGTTGGTGGTACTATGTATGCTTTGATTATACTGTTGAGGGGAGGATGCCCAAGGGGACTAAGGCAAGGTCTCGAGATGAACACAATCTGGAATCCTACATATAATCAACAAAAAATGCAAGTTGCTCCTCAAGTGCCAATTTATCAACTTGTTCAACCTGTTGGACAACCTATTCATCAAATTTCTATTCAAGGTATTCCTATTCAAGTCCAACATCCCACCTAGGGTAATCCATCAACAATTGTTCAGCAACCAGTCCAGCACCTTGTCCTAAGTTCTCCACAAACTCAAGTTTAGATTGTTGTGTAAATGTCTAATCAAAATCCAATTCTTAGTTCTCCACAAACTCCCATCCCAGGAGTATCATAAGTAATTTTTCTAATTACTCCTCAAGTAACGGTGCAATCAACTACACAAGCCTTCCTCGGGCATCTATTTATCGAATCATTCCTACAATTTAGTCTATACCCCAAATGCCTATGGTACAACCTAGTATACCACATATGCAGTCATTGTTTGAGGGACAAGATTTTCAAGGTCAACCCCAGAGTCAATTTTTTCAAGGAAAACTTTTTCAAAAAATCAATTCTTCTAAGGTCAACCTTTGTAGAGTCAACCTTATCAGGGACAGTTTATCCAGGGTCAAATGGGTCATGGTCCTCCTTTCCAGAATCAACCATACCCCAGTCATACTTTTCAAGTACCAATTCAACCACAATTCGGTATGTTCATCTTGGATACCATGGAGGTATGTGAATTCCAACAACTCAGGCTAATCCAAGATATCCTGGGTATCCCCCTCCAAGAATAGGGCTCATCCCTCAAGGTTATCAATACCTGCAATAGGACCCTAACCATCAACTACAATTTATTGCGACTTTGGATTTTCCGAATCTATCTTGGTTAACAAATGATCCCATTTTCTATCTACCGTTTTGGCCGAGAATCCCTACGAGATTGCCCAGTGACATTCCAAACTTTGAAGGTAAATCAAGAGAGGACCCATCAAATTATGTGATGACTTATCATCTTTGGTGTGCATCGAACTCATTAGTCGATGATTCCATTAGGTTACAAATTTTTCAACAAACCTTCACTGGTTTGGTAGCCAAGTGGTATGTTGAATTAGGCGAGATTCTTTCAGTGCTTTCAATGCCATTGCTCCTACTTTTTTGACACATTTTCAACTACCCATACGATATGATAATGGTACTGAACTTTTAAATTCTTTAAAACAGTCGATGTCTACCTATATTTCAGATCATATTCATGAATGGGGATGAATACGCCATTTAGTTAAAATTTATATCCTAGATTAGATCTTAGCCAAATGGTTTATAAAATCACTTTTGTCTGTAATTATTGAAGATGTTGCCAAAGGTGGCATTGTAATGGAAGAGAAAGTTATTGCTCGTGCCTAGTACTTAGATCTTATTTATACTCAGTCTGGCATTTTGTATGAAAAAATTCTAGATTCTCCTTGTCCAAGTCAAACCAACCTAGCTCTTATATGATCACACATCGTTGATGGTATGATTGGTTTTGTTAGCCAAAAAACTAAGACTAACAATAAAAATTCTAAGAAGACTCATATTTTGGCCTTACCAAATTCACCTGAAGAATATCCATCTCCTAAAATTACTTCTGAAATAAATGACATAGATTCATCTACTGGCAAGAACAAGCAGTCCAGAGGTAAAACTAAAGGAAAGGGAAAAACCAAACAAGACAATGCTCCTAAGGAGAAATCAAGCAAGAATGAACCGTATGACAAAAAGAAGAAACCTCACTATCCTTGTTTAATCTGTGACGATGATCAGTACACCAAGGAATGCCCCATCGCTTTGAAGTTTCTAAATTCGTTAAGGATTCATCTACTCCCGATGTTTTGAAGGATCCGTTTCCTTCTCAAGGCAATAACATGGTTTCCCATAACCCATATTCTTCTTCCACATTGACGGACATCATGATGATGTCTTCACAAGTTATGGTAGCTACGATGTCTAAAGCCTATGGATCTAAAAATCCGAGTGTAGATGGAAATGATTCTAGTTTACTTCGTCATTCTTCCACATCATCTCCTCCTCTTTCTGAACCTTTACAAATTGAAAAACCTAATTCTGATATGGTAATTTGATCGCCTCCTAAGGGTGTTCTTTGAAAGTCAACTTCTAATCCTCATGCTAGAGTTGCTCAGAATTACAATATTGTTGAAGATCTGGCTATGTCACCTTCAGTAATGTCGGCTCTCGAAGTGTTGCAGACTTGTCCACTGTAAAGGAAATTACTATTATCATCCATAGGAGCAGTTGATCCCCATAACTATAATCTAATCATTTTTATCTCGAAAATCATGTACCCAGACTCCCACATCAACTGCCCTTCTAGATACCAGTTTTTGTCAAGAGAAAACGAGTTTTTTGAAAGGTAATTGACGAAGGAGCATCTACATGCATTATGTCTATCGTTTGTTGGATAGCTTTAGGTTCTCCAGCTATCAATTAGTCTCCCATGACTTTGAAATCCTTTTATGAAAGAGGTTTTTGACCTTATGGAATTTTGAACGATCTATTTATAGAATTAGAAGGTAAAACGGTTGTAGTTGAAGTTGCATTCAATTACGCTCAGCTTAATTATAACATGTTACTGGGCGGAATTGGACTTATCCCATATCTGTCATGGTCTCATCGTTTTTTCGAATGATTATGTTCCCTCATAAAGGAAAAAATACAAAAGTAGACCAACTATCCTATTACACTTCGAACCCTAACTCTACTGGTAACGTTCCCTTTGTTGGAAAATCGATTACTCCATATGAGGATGTTGGTGTTGGTATTCTTAAAGACTCATATCTTATGAGAAATTTCGTGTTCCCTCCACCAAATCTTCCTCATAATGTTGTGCAGATCAATATGATTACATCAAGCACTTTCGAATCTTTTGATCCTTAGAAAGTGTTTTCAGAGTCAAAATTAGCCTTGTATGGTAGTCAGATGCCTCTTATCCCTTTTGAATTGGCTTATGAGGCAGTTCAATCCTTTTCCAACCCATCACCATCTGAAAATGATCGAGTGAATATGATCATCGATGATTATTCTCATTTTTCACGTTTAGAACTAATATAAATGTCTGATCCTTTTGATTAAGAGTTTATAACTAATGAAGGCATCATGGAGGTAATGACTTTGGATGAAATTCCATGGGACAATTACCATAATCGCTCATCTTTCTTGCCCTACCTTGACAAAGTTGAGAATAATTTTTCATCTATGTTTTCACTCGAGATTGTGAATAATATCGAATGCCCAATGTATAGCCTTCATTATGAATCTGAAAAGAATTTAGGAAACATATCGGAAATTGTTCTAATAAACATCTCAGTGAAACCGGGAATTACTGAAAATATTCATATAGGTGCTTCTTGTTCTTTTGAAGAAATTCAAACATATAAAGCCCTATTCCAAGAATTTCGTGACATTTTTGCTTGGTCTTACGAAGAAATGCCAAGAATCGATCATCATATTGTAGTGCATGAAATTAAGACTTATCTGAATGCCAAACCTATTAGACAAAGATTGGATCCACTGCATCCACGAAAAGTTGTTGCTATAAAAGTTGAAGTTTAAAAACTATTTAAAGCATGATTTATTTACCCCATTCCCTTGATTGATTGGGTATCAAATATTGTACCAGTTAATAAAAACAAGGAACCATTCGAGTATGCATCTATTATAGGGACACTAAAAAATCCTATCCAAAAGACAATTACCCAACCCCGTATATCGATCAAATTGTTGATGATTGTGCTAGAAATGAGATTTTCTCTTTCATGGACAGATTTTCCAGTTACAACCTGTTGTAGCGCCTACAACCACCCTCCAAAAATTTGGATTGCATGCAAATTTCGAAGCCTACCATGGATCCTCTGATCGATTGTTCCTTGGTCACTTATTGGTAAGCTTATGATCTCGAGCTCCCCTCCTTGATCCTAAGAGTTGTTCACGTTCTCATATTATGTAGCAGGTGTCATCTTTGGACATGGGGATTATCATTTGTCATGCAAAGAGAAGTTTGTTTTGCTTCAAGGGGAAATATTTATGTGTATGATTTATTCTCATTACATAGACATGTTTCACACTCACTTCATGCACTCTTGTCACGAAGGTTGTTGCATCAAATAGAGTATATTTTATATGTTCTGGATGGTCTATGTTGTATCAAGTGCTCAAGTGTGTGATCATAGTCAAAGTTCTATCATTGTTACATCAGTTTCACTGATCTCACACTTAGCGAACTTCTTGAGCAACCTAACATCATCCATATTTTCGGAACTGCACACTTTGCTTCTACAACCCTCAAGATTTTTCCCTTTCCTGCTGGAACTGCGCAATGCGCAGAGACCCCAGCCTCCCTTGGCATCCAAAACTATGCAATGGTTTCCTCTAGAGTCCTTCCATAAGCCATAACCCACTACCTCCAAAACCTAGGAAATATTGTCCCTCATCTGCCTAGTATGCCTTGCATCCAAACACTGCCCAGAGGTGTCCTCCCAGGAAATCATCCCAGCAGCAGTCACTGCCCGTTGAAACTGTGCAAATATATCTCTCATTGATCACAAGGAAGGATGACATCTTTGATGACTCTCAAGGAGTTGAGGTGAAGGAACAAGGAAACCAGGTTATGACAGAAGATTGGGACCGCATGAAAACTATGTCGAATGCATAACCCTCTGGAGGGTAAGTATTGTAAGCAAAATAAACCTTTTTGAAATACATCTATTAGTGTAGCTTGAAGTATTGTTGATCATTGTCATATCATTATGTCTTCAATGACATGCATGGTTGCAAACACTAAAAGTCATTTTGTGTGTCTCCTTTACATGTCTTTCTACCTTTCGCTTGTTTGACCAGCGATCATCCTTTGGCATGTTGATTGCTTTGTCACACTTGTGATCAGGTTCTCGTGATTTTGAAGGTTTCTCTTTGTGTGCATGAGATTTATTCACTCTGTGAATATTGGTCGCACTCACACATAAAGTTGTAAGCATAGTCACGCAAGTGTCATCACAGTCATCTGAAGGTCTACCTCAAGTGTCGCACTTGTCGCTCTTAACTTTAAGACAGTCTCACTGAGTACATGTTTTTCCTTGTTGGTCTATGTTTTCATGTCATCAAGGTATGTTGATTGTGTGATCACAATGTCAAGTTTGCACTAGTTCACTTGTCTCCCCCACACAGCCATTTTCCTCAAAACCTCTCCGATCGGACAACCTCCTTCAACCGGACCTCGACTGAGCTACATTGCACAGTATCAGCCCTTAGTGACCCTGCTCTGTTACCCAGAACTATACAGTGCTTGAGGTTGTCCTCCAGGTTAGCTACATTGTGCAATATCAAAAGTGAGCATCATGTATGCCTCCCAAAACTACGCAGAAATTCCCTCCATGCCCAAACTGAACTGATCATCCTCGAGCACAATTATTCAACCTCCCTCTGGTCTGTCGGAAACCTGCATTGCATTGACACCCAGGGCTGCACTGCTCTCCAAAACTGCACAAACATGCTGAGATGATTTCCCTGTTACCTGCTATGCACTACCTTCAAAAACTACATAGTCTTGATCAATAAGGCCTCTGTTGCCTTGCTCTGCACTGTCTCTAGACATTGCGCAGTCCTATTCGGCAGGTCCTCTGCTAGCTTGCTTTGCACTGCTCCAGGAAACTACTCAGAATTCCTAGTTGGTCCCCTGAGTGGCTTGTCTTGTCTTCCCCTTGAAAATTGTGTATCATTTCCCTCTACAGCCCTGCTCTGTCCTTCCTCTAGAAACTGCGCAGAAACTGTCCCCCTCAGGGTCCCATCTTGCAATTAACACTAGTGATTATCATTGCGCAATTGTGCCTCCCAGTGGACACTACGCAGTTTTTCCTGACAGTGCAAACCGAGCTCCATAATTCCTCATCCCAACCTAAGCTATGCTCTGCGTAGTTTCAGTGCCTTGTCCTCCCTCCCAGTCACCTAAACCGAATAGGAAAATAATGCATCATGCTAAACTAGGATATTTTCGGATTTGATGTTGTCCCATAATGAGTGAATTACAGGAACATGTACATTGATGGAACATGGCAAGACAATGAGTGGGATGAAGAAGGAGTGCATGCTAGAAAACTTGCTTGCAACTGGACAGACGTACAAATCACATCGAGTAGCAAGTAAAAGGAGTACATGCATGGGACCATCTTGCAAATACCAAGACCATTGAAGACCCCGCGACATCAAGCTATGCCGAGGTGAAGATGAAGCACATCCAAAGACACATCCACCACTTAGCAGCACAACAGCTTGTCATGGACACTGCAGTCAGCCAGTACATGTCAATAGTGTCATGTCAAATTGTGTTATGAGTTGCCTCGGCCACCTCACTACTATAAGTCCTATATATTGTAATCAAATGTAATGTAAAGTGAAATCCCAAGTGTCATTAGTGGAATGCAAAGAATCACATATAATGTAAAGAGTTATATATAATGAAGTTGAAGAGCCACCCTTTGCTATATCTAGAACCTCATAACTCATAGAACAAGCTTTTGGGGAGCCAAGCTTTTGGCTAGGAATTGCTTAGAGAATGCTTGGAGAGTATTGCGACGAGCCTTGGCTTCTACACAACGTAGAGCGAGTACATCTCTTTGGAGGAGTAGGTGGTGTTGACTATAATATTCCACTATTGGGGCTACTGGCTATCAATGGTGTATGTATGGATGGAACTTTCACTTTATATATATATATATATATATAACCCATCACTCTGGATTGTGGACTATTCTGTTTTCCAGCTTGTGATGTCATTTCCCTCGTGTGTTCCTTTCATGTTGTATACTATTACATGCTTCTAAGGGGCACACTTCCTTTTCCCCCCTCTGTGTGTTAGAACCCCCTTGCATCTCAATTGACTTGTTGTAAGGTCACACACTTGCCTCCGACAAAGATATCACACTTACCTCTGTGCACTATTGCAGTCAAGGCATTTCTTTACTACCACTGCTAGGACTCCTACTCCAAACGATCTGAGGTCTAGTTGGGACTTCTTACCGGAGAGATCCCCTAACATGTTGGCGGGTCCAACACTGTTAACACAACCAAATAAACATACTCCCTGTCGATCAACATAAGGTTTCATTCATCTTCCCATGGGAAATTTTGCTAATCGTAAACTCTCGTTTGGCTTGAATAATGTTGGCGCAACTTTTCAAAGAGAAACGTCCTAAGAATTTCATGATATCAAACACATTGTCCAACCCTACCTAGATGACCTACCAACTCACTCGCGGAAACAACAGGACTATCCATTGCATTTTAACGCAATTTTCATTAGATGTAGGCAATATAATATTCATTTGAATCTGCACATATGCATTTTTTGTGTATAATCCGGTCGATTTCTAGGATTTTTTGTTTCGAAATAAGGCATCTGTATCCAACCTCTTAAGGTAGAGGCAACTCTAAACTTTCCTACTCCTTTTAGTCTTCGTCAAATCCAAAGTTTTTCGGGGAAAACAAACTTTTACATATATTCATACCTAACTATGTCAAGTTGACCAAAGGTTTTACCTGACTTTTGAAAAAGGGAATTCCTTTCATTTGGGATGAGCTTGTTGAAAAAACTTTTGATGCATTGAAATATGTGTTGACCCATGCACCATTATTGCATCCACCTTATTATCATCATGATTACTTTCTATATCTAGATGCGTCAGATGTCGCCATTGGCATGGTATTAGTACAAGAATATGAATCTAACAATGAACATGTGATCTGTTACCTAGGTTGAAATCTCATCAAGATTAAGTACGCACATGTGGAGAAATTAGCATTGACAGCTCTTTAAGTTCTTCAAAGTTTTCGTCATTATATAGTTTTGTGAAAAATAACAATCATTTCGGATTGCAACCCTATGATGTATATTCTTACCAAACAATTGCTAGGGGGAATACGCCAAATGGATAGTCATTTTACATGAGCTTGATTTGGAATTAGAAATATCTAAGTCAAACAAATCATTAGATTTTGTTGAATTATTATGTGACTTTCCCTATACTAACACAAAAACAGTGGTAGAAGATTATATGGCAGATTAATCTCTCTTTCTGATCAGTACGCTCGATCCTTGGTATGGATATATTATCACATATCTTCAAACCCAAACTTTTAGGCCTGAGTTATCTCGAACTAATCATCGTCGCATCCTCTACCAATCCCAGCAATATAACATTGTTGGTGATAATCTTTATTGTTGTGGTGTTGACTCTATCTTTCGATGTTGCTTAACTCTTCAAGAGGTTGAGAAAGCACTAAATGATTACCATTCTGGAGCATGTGGTGGTCATATGTCTAGGTATGCCACTTCCCAAAAGATATTGCGTGTTGGCTATTTTTGGCTTTCCATGTTAAAAGATTGCATTATGGTAGTCAAAAAATGCCATAATTTCCATGTTTATGATTGCAAGATGTGAGTGCCTCCAAATCCTCTTCACCCTATTATAGTTTTCAGTCCTTTGCCAAAATGGGGCATAGACTTCGTCACCTGTAACCCTCACTCAGTCGGGGGGCATGGGTATATTATCCTTGCATTTGATTATTTTATGAAATGGGCTGAGGCGATGCCTACATACACGGATGATGGTGAAACTACAACAATTTTCATTTTCAATCACGTGATTGATCGGTCCAGTGTCCCACAAGCCATCGTTACAGACCATGGTAGCCATTTTCGCAATTTTATGACGACCAAACTATCTGCACAACTCTACCTATGCCATGATAGCTCTACCCCTTATTATCCACAAGAAAATGGTCAAGGCGAAGCTATTAACAAATTTTTTACAAACATGATTAAATGGATAGTTGGCATTCATAAAGGAAATTAGCATACCATGCTTTTTCCAGCCTTGTGGGTATATCGTACTACTGCAAAAACATTTATGGATTTCACTCCCTTCCAACTTGTCTATGGTTTGGAGGCTATTTTACCGATTGAATGTGAAATTCCATCTTTGAAACTAGCCATTGAGTTATTACCAACTACCTCTATAAAGGAAGAGCATTTTTTACATTTAGCATGTCTAGATGAAACTCGCCGTGAGGCCAAACTGGCTAGCGAGGCTCATAAAAAATGAGTCAAACCTTAATTTGATCAAAACGTGAATCCTCATTCTTATGCAGAAGGTGACCTAGTCTTGGTCTATGATCAAGAACATGACAAATTAGGTGCGTAAATTCGAGTCTATGTGGCATGGCCCTTACATTGTAAAACATGTATTAGCTAAAGGAACATGTTGGTTAATTATGATGGTGTTTCTTTAAGAAAGCCCAGAAATGGCCTTTACCTGAAGAGATATTACGCATAAAATATTTCGTGGAGATTTGTACATTATTTGTATTGTATTCTTATAGGTTTGTACGGTATTTTTAGCATTTTTTACAGTTCATTACTACTCCTGCTTATCTTGTTTTACACCTGACTTGCAAATGTCAACGTCCCCTCAAACTTACATTGGCTTTGTTGATGGCGTTATTCGTAGTACTCAAAACTTGTCTTCCACAACCTAGGTCATTTATTTACCCAATCATGAGTTAGTTTCGATTCATGAGTTATGCCTTGGTCAAACAACGAACAACATAGCAGAATATAGTGCAGTCATCGAACAATTATCTGACGCCATCTCATTTGGCATTTGACGTTTTATTATTAGGTTAGATTCACAACTCATAGTATTAAATTTAAACAGTGTCTACACAGTAATAATTTCATCAACTTTAATAATGTTTTTATGGGTTCGTCTTTTGGAAAGGCAGTTTGATAATTACATCGAATATCAACACATTCAAAGAAATTTAAACACATTAATTGATGCATTAGCCAATCATGTGTTAATTAAACATTTGCAACATTTATAAGTAAAAACAATATCCATCCATATATTGAACAAGATAAACTAAAATCAAAAGTATTAGTCTCCAACAGATAAAGTCTATAGAGAGTGTGTTATGCAAAAATATGTCATCCAAGGACATAAGGCCCCATGGTCTTTATTATCCGAACATGTTGATACAAAAATCAAAATGTAGCCCTAGAAGATTAAGCAACTAAGCATGATGATGATCATGATAACAGACTATAACATGAGAAACTTGACATAACAGTCTCCTGAGCGGTCCTAAAACCCCAACCATGTGCCTCTGGTACTGAAGAGGCAAATCATTAGTCCCAGTCTATGGGATATCTATAGTAAACCTCTCTAGGTTGTGTTCCAGCTCGGTCAACGCCTCTATTGCATCTGGGTTTGGTGTTGCAACTGCTATAGGCTGGTCACCCCACCTGTCAAAACATCGTAGCCCTGCTAGTTGAACTGGGCCCACATCTGCATATGCATTACGAATAATTAGCCTTAAAAGTAAAAAAACACATAAAAATTAAAAACATCAAAAAGAAACATCAAAATGAGAAGTTTTTACCTAGGTCACCCCACTGCATCCCTATTGTAAGTGGGATATCTAGGTCACCCCTCTAGTCCATCCTGGGATATGGGAAATCCTCGATCAATATCATCTGTTGACCCGACCACACAAAAAACTCAGGAGCATATCTCACCACTGGACCATCACCCCCATGATGAGCCATAAGTGAAACCCACCTCAACATCCCTAGATCTCGAGGCCCTCCCTCATCCATCAAAATTTGTTGTGGCCTGAGGAGTGGAATCCTCTCTAGAACTAAATAAATCAGAATGACACCATAATCAAAATTCTTCAATTTACCATTCTTAGCTTTGGTCAGATGTCCTTCATATTGACAACCACTGCCTCACACCAATTAAAAATCGTGCACTGCCAACATTCCACGACGGTGTGCATCTGGGCCTTTGTGACCAAGTGAAGAGTTGCACTACCACACAATTTGCTAATAGTGAAGGTTATGGTCCTCAATGCTAGGTTCCCAATACACTAAATATAAATCATGTCGTTCTTGAGCTGTGCATTCCCACAATATTGGTGTAGGTATCCAACAACAATATCTCCACCCGATCTTTGCCCATATAAAAAAATATCAACCCCTCTACGGCAGAACCCAATCAAAGAATATATATCATCGACATCAATGGTGATACGATGATCCCCGATCATGAATCATTGATCCTAGACATCCCAGGTTCTCACCAACCATGTCATGAACTCTACATGAGATTTCATCCCTCGAATAATCCAATATTTGTAAAGGCCACAATTTCTCAGAGCCTGCAAAGTTGTTGGATCATCCAAAGTTGTTGCATCTTAATTTTCATGTTCTCTCTCCCTCCATTCCATTTTGAATGGTCAAAAATCCTGAAAATAACATTTAAAAGGGGTTAACTTAACATTTGAAACAAGTTTGCAATTTTTGGGGGCAGAATTTGCACATTTTGAATGCACGACCACTTTTTGGTGAATAGAGCATAGTTGCGTGGTCCTCATGACTCGGTGAAGAGAAACCACGCAAGCTCAAGGGCGGATTTTTTAACATAAAAACTCACCAAAAAAAAATAAATGAAACCTTAAAATTGAAATTTAAATAGATGAAAATGTAGATATTGAATAGATCTCTTACCTGAAGGAAATAGTTCGTGATTTCATCCACTGGTTTGCTCAAAATTAGCCTCGGATGTTTGGTGGTAAAAAGCCCTCTTTATGCTCTCAAAATGGTTAAAAAACAAATGGTAAAAATAAAATTAGTTTTTGAACTTTTATAAGTTTTTGAGTGATTAAGATATTATTTTTTATGCTTGGGACCTTTTAAAAGTCAAATTTTTAGTGTTTTTTACCCTAATATTGAGAAGTTATGATAATTTATTGAGTTTAATATGCAGAACAAATTACAACATAAAAATGGATCATCACTTTTCGTGCTCTCGAAAATCACAAAAAAGTGAAAACCTAGAGTCGTGTTTTAAGCCATTTTCACACACTCAAAACATGAAAGATTGTTGAGCACTTAATTGTTCGAACTCGTAAAAGTAAATGAACAACCGTCCACTCAGTATAAGTTTACCCCTTTTACGGACTGAGCTGGACTATTTACGAAAAAGGTATATGTTGACTAATTATGGTCAATAGAGTTCTCTCCTACATTATTTTATCCTTTTTCGGGATTGAGGTACTAAATTTATGAAAAATACCATTGTGGAGTTTACTTATGTTCTTCTCCTGACTCCCTAAAATCGAAAAACACCGAGCTTTACTTTCTTCGGGCCTGTTAAAATTTTACGGTTAAAGAATTGAATCAGTTTTCTTTCTATGTTTGTTTCAAACTATTTAAATATGAAAATGAAATCGAGTTACCCTTTTTTTGGACTCATTAAAAATTAAATAGTATAGGATTCATTAAGCATAACGAGACAGAACCACTCCTTCATAGGGTCCGTTGAAAATACTTCGAAGGACTCATCTGAAGGATGATCTTACAAAACAAGCATATGTTATCCTCCTCAAGCTTGTAAAAAATAAAGAGGTACTTTCCAGTAATGGTGGGGGGGAATTGGGAAAAGGTATTCAATTTACATTCATTTTAAAGGTAGTATGTCGCTCTTGAACTCGACACTCTGTCACACCTGTGTCTGAGTCAGGGAATCCATTTATCTTATAGTTAATCGAACCCACGTTGAAAATATTCAGCTGGTTTTGAGTATTATCATTGTGTCAAATGTTGCCAAGCCAATTGTCATGTCAGTGTGTGTTCAAGAGAAGTTCAATCTCAATTTATATTTCTTTGCAAATTTTAGCCTTCAGTCTCGTCGACCATCCCTCAGTCAGTCCTTGCAACTATTCTTCAAAACCTAACATTGTGTTTCGTCTTGTGGGCCCTCCTATGATGGGTCGCGTCCTATCGACATCAACTCATTATCTAGGAAGTTGATTTACAAACCTTCATTACCTTGAAGCCTGCATGCCTTAATGGCAAGTTACTAGGGGTGATTTTAGGGGCAAATGTTCGCCCTTTGGCGAAATTAAGGGGTTTTAAATTTTTAGTGGGCGAATATTTTGTATTATAGTACATTTTTACAAATCACCTAAAATAGCCCACCTTATTTTAAGGGAGAGGATAAAAAAGGTAAATTTAGCCCTTGAAATTAGGAGTCACAACCTTCCATTCGCCCATTTTCAAGAATATGTTTTATTTAAGTGAATCCATTCGCCCATTTTCAAGAATAGGTTTTATTTAAGTGAATCCTATGGGCCAAAAGCCCAAATACCATATTTATAAAGAGGTATGATAAATTAATAAAAATATAAATAAATGAGAGGTATGGTAAATAAATAAAGCATTTTTTATATTTACTCCATAAGTCACCTTATATACATGCAAGGGTGTAAACAAATAAAAATATAAGTAAAGTGGAGTTTAAGTGAATCCTATGGGCCAAATACCATATTTGTAAAAGAGGTATGGTAAATTAATAAAAATATAAATAAGCGAGAGGTATGGTAAACAAATAAAACATTTTTTATATTTACTCCGTAAGTCACCTTGTATTTATGAATGGTATGGTAAATTAATAAAAATATAAATAAACGAGAGGTGTGGTAAACAAATAAAACATTTTTTTATTTTATTTTATATTAATACCATGCAAAAAAACATTATTAACCCTAATATTAGTATTAATAAAAATAAAAATGAAATGGCACATGGTATTGACCCATGGTATTCACCAAAATGGCACATGGTATTGACCCATGGTATTCACTTGGAATGTAGCCTATTTAAATGGGGGAATTAAACCAGAATAGATCCATCTTTACTCTGCATCTACTAACCCCCGAGAGGTATCAAATATCGTGATATGCAAACTAGCATAGAGTGAAAAAATATTTGATCCGATCAAGAGTAAAAATGGATGTTGTAATTTAATGTATGTTAAACATTTTAGCTTGGTTAAAATAAAAAATAAAATAAAGATCAACTATTAATTTTATTTATTTTTA
>APFE030641023.1:103392-127449 GCA_000404065.3 Pinus taeda | reverse complement strand
GATATTATTAACTTGTAAATAAGCTTTGTTACAATACTATGAGTCAATACGATGGCCATCAACACTACATGCCCAAAAACCATCTCTCATTTCAAAATCAAAATATTTGTCTCTCATTTCACAATAAACAATTCCCTGTCAAATTCAATCCCTACCCCTCAAATTCCATCCCTGCTACCTTCCTTCTTCCAAACATGAAAAATCTTTCCCATGAAATTGTGGGCAAAACAAAATGTGGGTACCGTCATCAATCAATTCAGTATTAGATCACGCACTTGACGACAGTTTTTGTTGATTTCTTTTCTCTTTCTAACCCCATATCCAGAGTAATATTCGTTTTAGAATATTCTAATATTCTGAATCGTTGCAATAATTTAAGTTGAACTTAATTCTATATACGCAGTCGCATGATAAACATCTCTCATGCAGATACCAGGATCCACCATGGATTTAACATGCTTATCAGATCGACGACTACTAAAACTATAGGTACCCTATGCATAGCATTTTTTTATATTATGCAGCATAATGTTTATAGCATGTAGCACAATGTTCCTTGACCCCTTCAAAATATTCCATCATAATGCAAGCATGGTTGTTTAAATACAACTTCTCTATACAATTGTCTGAAATTTGTGCTCACATAATACATAAAAATATTTTAAGGTGTTTTACTAATTTTTTTCACCCACTCCATTTCCTGATAGCAGTCATATAAGATAATATGAAGATTAAACAACTTTTACCCATAAGTGAATTGGCAGAGATTTGTGTGAAGCAAATTACATCCATTTCATCCAAATTTCATTTTTCCTTTATATAAATCCATTTTGATGAGGTATCATGCTAGAACTAGTAATCTTCACATAGTATACCCACATATTTCCCATCGCTATTTGATCTGACCACATTGACTTTATTCCAATACCCTAAATTTATTAAAATTTTCAAAGACAACTCTTATTTTCAATAAATATATCAAAATATACCTCAAATACTCATCACTGAAGGACTAAGCATACTTTTCATGTGCTACTATTGGTTTATTCATGAAATACTTATCATTATGGACAAGATCCATTAATTCTTATCTCGACATGCTTTCCTTGTTTCAAAAGGATTTGGTCTTTATTTCCAAGGACACATACTTAAGAAAAATCCATTAGGTGGAGTAATTTTAGGTAATATAGTAACCGTGTTATGTTTCACCACAAGTTTCATGATTCAGAACTCTAGGTGTTCAAGTCATTCCTGCTAAATTTTTCTCTGGTCACTAGTCTAGGAAATAAATGCAATCTATTTGGAATCTCTTTGAGGAAGGCCATGTACCTTGTATAGTTTATCCTTACGATCATGATTCATTTAGTAATAAATTCTCAACTATTTTTTACATCCTTCCTAACAAACTGATTTGGCTAGAATTCAACCCTTTTAGTAGTTTGGGTAAGTCGAGATACAAAAAATGAAGCGTACATGATACACATTATTGATGACATTCTTTCAATACTCAATATTTCCAAAACTAGCAATACTAAGTGCATAATCATGTAATACACATATTTTTTTAGTAGCTTCACGTAAGGAAGAAATAATAGAAGCATCTTTAGCCATATTATTTGTAAAACTAAATTTGACTATCCACACACTTTGTGAAGTGTGAGTATTCAAGGATTGAGAGGACTATACTAAGAGAAATGATGCATTTATCTACCTTAACTTTTGTAAGTTTCTACTATTAGCATTGGTTGCTCTTCTAGTCGACGTGTTTCTTTTTAGGTCCCTTACCTTCTTTTCTAGATCTTTAGTCTAATTCTAGCAATCTTATGTATATCCAAATTTTCTACAATAGTGGTAGTTTTCCTCTTTTTACCTTTTGAAGTTGAAGTATAATCATTATGGTTCTTGTTTACATTCTAGTTATGCAACTTATTATTTTATTTTAACTACATGAGTGGTCTCTTTACAGTCTTTTTGACCTCTTCTTTTTAGTAAGTGGGCATATTGCTCGAGCAATAATTTCTCTTCATTAAGAAAAATTCAGTATACCCTAATTAGGAAACAAAAAAGAATCAAAGGTATAGCCCCTACCACCTTATTTTATGGAATCCCAACTAACATGAAATGTCAAACATAATCTCCATAGGGTTTCTACAGGTTTAAGAGGATCATTCAATGATATGATCATTTTTCTCTGGAATGTACTTTCCATATTCACCCAACTTCAAGTGATCCTACTTAACATAAGTAAAGGAGTATTTAACTCTTTGAAAGGAAAGAGGATCAATATAAATTAACTCTTCCTAAATTTGCATCACTTGAATTTTGTTAGTATTTTCAAATAGATTTTTATCTTTCTCCAAACCTACAAAGGGTAGTCAATTACACTTGTATGAAAGAGAAACTTGATCAAATTTTTTGTGGTAATGGCCCCTACTACCTCACCCGTCTCCTCAATGATGAAAAACTTCCATTGGTCATCATATCTAGGATTGTAGTCTTTGTAAGATACTAGAGTGTCTCATTGTTTAGAAATGTCTCTATATCTTGTTCCCATTTTCCTTTATTATTTCTATTTAATATCATTGTAAGTGCTATCGTGGAACACATTATGTTGATATGTATATCTAATTTTTGATATATAGTTTGTAGGTCAAATCCTAGAGTTAATCATTAAATAGATATGACTAAATAAGAGTGATCTAAATGAAAACCTCCAAAAGCCTCATAAGGAATAGGCTAGTGATTTAAAATAGTAGCTCTAATATAATGTTGGAGAAATAGACAATTAAGTGATCAAAGAAAAATGATTCCAAGAATAGGCAATGTTGAGAGATACCATTACAATGCTTAAGCATAATCTAGCATAGCTCAATACATTAAGAACATATCATAATGTATTAGACCACATTTCTCATTTATTCATTTGTTGTTGATAGATACAAATAATTTCCTTGAAGTGAGGAAGATTTGATCCACATAAAATGGCAAGGTGTTGACGATGTTGGATTTGCCAAAATTTAGGGGATCTCTCGAGTATGAATTCCCAACTAGACCTCAAACCATTTGGTGTAGGAGTACCATTCAGTATGATGGCCCGGTTCCCATTATCTTAAATATAGGCCTTAGCACTTTCTTGTTAGCACATGAGAGTGGTGTACTTAGTCTTCAAACAAAGAGGTTCGTGTGCCTGGTGAGTGCTTAGTGTCACTTGTGTCAAAGTTCTTTCACTGCAGAGGGGGAGGGTGAGAGTCAGTCTCAAGTCAAAAGGAGGTATTCCCAATTATGTAGAGAAACACCAAACGACAGGATCTGCACAACTTTCAGTGGAGTAGTCCATACAGATGCAACAGTCACATACACAAAGGTGAACAAATAGCACGTACAACACCCAACAGAGTATTCCACATGAGTACGATGGTCGTTATAACAAGTTTACAAGAATGAGTTTATATAGTTTCTGGTGGAGTAGTCCACAGAGGTTAAAGTAACATACATTACAGGAATCCAAAGAATATTCCTACAAATGAATACAATACATGTGTGAAAACATGTTGGCTTGTGACAGGCTTCTGAATTAAGTGAAAGTTCCAAGACACATTCGTACACCATACATCACTAGCCCCAATAGTGGAGCATTGGAGCCAATGCTCGCTCCTCAAAGAAAAGATTACAGACTCTCAAGGCTATGTGTGAGGAGCCAAGGTGAAAATTTGTTTTCATGTACAAATGAGGCGTATATATAACCAAGGGTGAAACTGGCCGTTGTGACTCTTCCACTTCCCTCATGACTATTCAACTTAAATGACTCTTTAAATTCATCCTTGTGTCTCTTGGACTTCCACGTTACATTACATTGATTACACAAGTATGACCCAGAGTAGTGATGTGGCCAAGGTGACTCATAACACAACTCGACCTAACATTGCTAGTATGCACATGTTGGTTGTGTTCGTGTCGAGCTACTATACTTATGAGTCATGAGTGTGCCCGTGGTGTACCATAACTTCACATTCGCATGGAAAAGTGCGCAGAGTCTTCAATGGTCTTGGTATTCTCTTGATGGTTCATGCATGCACATGTGTCTCCTTTGCATGCTACTTTCTATGCTTTGTGTGTTTGTCCAACTGCGAGCAAGCCTTCTAGCATGCGCTCCTTGTTCACCCCGTTCGTCGTCACACCATGTCTCATCCATGTACTTGTTTCTACAATCAATTATGATGATACAACATCAAATCTAGAAATCCCCTAGTCTACCATGATGCATTGTATTTTTTTTCCGAGTGGAAGTGACTGGGAGGAAAAACAAGGCCCTGAAATGACGCAAAGCACATGTCAAGACAGGATGCGAGGTTCCGGGAGACGGTCGGGAAAAATTGCGCAGAGGTCGCTAAGAGGATGGGTTGAGCAGTTCAGGACAATAATGACATCTGCAAGATCTGGCTCAGCTGGGAGGCATAATTGTGAATTTTTTCCAAGGAAGGTAGTGAAGTTAGCAGGAGACACTCATAGTGAAAACTGTGCAGACTTCAAGAGGAGGTCTAGATTAGGTTGCGGGAACCTGCTGGTTGGAACTCCGCAGATCTGGGAGGCAGTCAAGAAAGACATATCTATGCAGTTTCTAGGCTGAGCGAGGTGCCAAGAAGTAGGTGGACTGTCCATGAAAACTGCACAATTTTAGGGAGGAGTGACAAGCAGGGTAGCATAAGGACTGCCTATTAAAACTGTGAAATTTCCCGGGACAATGCAGTGATAGGAAATGGGTGCATATCCCTCATGTCTATGAAATATATTTAGGCAATGCAAGGAGGTAGGGTGACAACTTCTACATAGATTTGGGGATGAGTGTAGCCCTAGGTCACTACTTAAGTAAAATTCTCTCATTGACCAGTAGGAGGCTTGCGGGAAATGAAGACTAGGATGGCTTCTTGGGCAACTTCTGCATTGTTCTAAGTGACATTTAGCCAGGTTTATTTCAATATTGTGTAGTGTAGATTGTCTGGAGAGAAGGCTCAATATCTGCACAGTTCTGGGAAATAGTGCTTAGTCACTGAGGGCTGAGATTGCGCAGTGAAACTCAGTGACGGTCCAGTTAATGGAGGGTGGTCTAGTCAATAGATTTTCAAACAAATGGCTAAGTGTGTGAGCGAGTGAACTCATGTATACATGAACTTGCAAACACACACTCAACATGACTCAACGAAAAGACTCCTCATACCAACAAGACAACATGTCTCAGTGTGATTGTCTAAAGAGCAACAAGTGCGACACTTGAAATAGATCATTCAACGACCGTGATGACACTTGTACGACATTGTTTACCACTTCACGTGTTAGTGCGATAGATGTTTACATAGCGAACACAACTCATACACAAAAAGAAAAACCTTCAACATCATCAGAACAAGGTCGCAAGCATGACATAGAAATCAACATGCCGAAGATGACAGTTGGTCAAACAAGCGAAAAGGAGGCAAGACATGTAGAGGAAGTGCATGAAATGAATTTTGTGTTTTCATACACGCATGTTACTAAAGACAGGATGAGATGATAATGAAAATCAATTCTGTAAACTCAACTAAGAGGTGTACTTTGAAAGGTTTTATTTACTTACCATACTTACACTCGAGATGATCATGCATCTGACGAAGTTTGCATGTGGTCCTGATCCTTTACCATCACTTAGTCTCTTGGTCCTTCTCCTCAACTCCTTCGGAGTGTTCTCAACATGTCACATTTTCCTGTAGTCACTGAGAGATAAATCAATGCAGTTTCAGTGGGCAGTGACTGCTACTAGGATGAGGCCACGGGAGGCCCATCTATGCAGTTTCCGCATGTAGGACATATACGACAACTTGGACAGCACTATGCAATTTTAAGGCACATGACACTTCTATAGGATGAGGTCCTAGGAGGACACCTCTGCATGGTTTCTGAGTGCAGTGCAACCTGGGTAGCTAAGAGGTAATACTATGCATTTTCTACATGTAAGGAACTAGTGCGGGATGGGTTTCAAGGGGAAACATCTGTGCAGTTTTGGGTTGCAAGTAGACTGATCAATTAAGGGAGTATATTGCACAATTTATGATGACAGTGGGTTCCGACTGAGTGAAGAACACTGGAGGAAACAAGTGTGCAGTTTTGGATGCCAAGGGAGATTGGGGTCTCTGCGCACTATGCATTTCCAACAGGCAGGGGAAAAATCTTGAGGGTTGCAGAAGCAAAGTGCATAGTTCCAAGAAGTTGGACGAGGCCAAGTTGCTTGGGAAATTTGCTTAGTGTGAGATCAATGAAACATATTAAAACATTGATAAGAAACGACTATGATCACACACGAATACATAGTGATACAACATAGACCATCTAGAATGTATAAAACATACTCTACTTGATGCAAAAACCTTTGTGACAAAAGTGTGTGAAGTGATTGTGAAACATGTCTATGTGATGATGACAACTCATGCACACATGCTTTCCCTTGAAGCAAAACAAAATTCCCTTTGAATGAAAACCAACAATCCCTATGCCCAAATATGACACATGTTGTATAAACATGCGAGCATGAACAACTCTTAAGATGAATGAGGGGAAGCTTGAGATCATCAGCTTACCAACAAGTGACCAAGGACCCTCTTTTGTAGGACCCAAGGTAGGCTCCAAAATTTGCATGTGAGCCAAAATTTTGGAGTAGCCTCTACAAAATTGGTGACAGACTAGAACTCTAGATCTCTGTATGGACCTTATTTCATGAAAAGCGAGTCTAACCCTTTCGGAAGTATTGTTCAATTATTTTATTGTGATGGCTTCCACACTAGCTTGCATGAAAGGTGTAGTCCTTACCATTCTCTTGAACTGTCAGAACACATTAGAAGCCAAGTCAACTTAGTTGTTTCGATTATGGATGAGGGGTATATTGATGCTCGGGCCCTATTCTGCAATGTGGCAGCTCTAGGTGAAATCACGTGCTCTCAAGGAAAGACTGCCCAATCTCCAAAAGCATTGCAATGACCCCTGAAATAACCTGCCCACCAATAGCCAAAACCATCCACTATTCGTTTATGAATTCCGTGCCAAATTCTAACCGTTGCCGGTTAAAATGCCGAAGAAGCCCATTTCGACTCCTTTTGCTTGTTTGCACTGTGAATGTTTCCTAAGCTTCCCTGCACCACCCTGAGCCTCTGCAACCAAAATTGACTATCATTTACCTCTTGAACAAGATCCGGACACCCAATTCAAGCATCCAGTGCACAGATAGAGCCACCGTACCATCTACAGTCACCATTAAAACTAGTTTGTAGTTTGAACCACCATTTTCCAATTATTTTGAGTAAAAACTAGAATGATCCTCTCAATTTGAAAGCATATGGTTAATTCATAACATCAGTAGTCTTCTGGACACCCTTGATCTAGAACTAATCCACAACATTTACATATAAATATTTCATAGATTCATTTGTATACCCAGTCATGAACATGTTGACCTGTAACACTCAACCTAGAATCGGCCAACACTTGGCTAAGAACAACAAGGTGAGAGAATGGTACCTGTACTAGAACCACACTGAGATCAAGGTTTAGGGCTGCCAACTAGCCCCTTATAAGCTTCCCAAATACCTCCCTATGAAGATATTTGCGCTTGAGTATTTTATAAAAATCATCAAATTTGATGAGGCCCACTTCCTATCTACTAGGAAGAAGACCCAATTTAAGATGAAAAATCAATTGGGCCCATTCATTTTCAATAACAGGGAGGCTGGACTAGAACTTGAAAAGATACTACAATAGATGAAATTCAACAATAGCTTCATGTGGCAATATGACCCTCATGGGGTCATAAACAAGCTAAGACTTAGGGTCAAATTGGGACCTTACATCTACCACCCAAGACCTGACATTGAATAGTTTTCTAACCAATATGGATGGTTGGAAAACACATTGATTGATATGGATAGCACAGTTTTGGATGTAGAGAACACACTCATTGATCTAGAAAAGAAATTTGACCAAATTTCTTTCCTACAGGTTCCAGAACTAGGGGAACCAATGAATATTCATCCTGTATTTTAGACCCAACCAATGATGAGAAGAATCCAAAGAGGAATAGGGAAGAGACATCCAGTTCTGCCATGGAGACTACAAATGAGTTGTTTGAGCTTTAAAAATGGACCAAGTTGAATCCTGTGTCTAAACAGGAGGAGAACATTGAATCAGTGGAAATAACTAACACTGAAACAATGGGGCAGAGAATCAAAGACACAATTGCATCAGGCGAAACACAGCATCCATCAACCTCCAACACTCAAATGATTGAGAGACAAAAAAGTGTTGAGGTTTCTTCATTTTCCACACCAGCTGACAGAGAAAAGGACATCAAAGACAGGTACACAGAGATAAAGATGAGGAATGAGAAGTTGGAAGTAGAGACATATGTCCAATACTCCAAACATACACCAACCAACTAGAGCAGGTTCATGTCAGCCTTTGGCATCAAAGCAGGAAAGATGCAAGTATCATTTTTGCAGCCAAGTGTTCAACAACCAAAGACCTCAATTGACTATAAGAAGACTGATTTTGAGCTGTTGGCCAGGGATGTTCATCCCATTGACCAAATAGAGTTCCACAAGTAGGCTGGAGAAATTATTTACTCCAGCCTTAGAGGAAAAGCCATGGCTGCACACAAGTTAGAGGACTCACTAGATAATGTAACAACCCAGTATAAATTGGAGAAGGCCTCCTCACAGGCCAAAGACCACAGTATAAGATCATTGGAGGACTTTTCATTGAACTGGGCCATGATCTAAGTGACATTAAGGCTACTGAGAAATTGATAAAAAATAAGAATGAAGATATAACAACCCTCAAGAAACAACTTAAGTTGCCTCATCTACAACACCCACAAACAAAGGAGGTCCTGGAGAGCCAAACTAATCATGAAGAGATGATGGACCTAGTGCTACAATTGAATGATCAGTTACAGGAGATGGAGAAAGAATTAGATAGCTTGATTTAGCTAAAGCAAGCTAGTCTTGATGATGCCCCTGCAACTATTATCCCGATAGTTACCATTGTTGTACCTTCTACTTTGGCAGCATCGTTGACACCCACAACACTGCACTGCCAGCATCTACACCAACTACATCAGCAACATGGTTTACAACAATAGGGTCTATAAGTGATGAGGAAAATAGGTTAGTGAAAGCAATGGAAGAAATGTCCATCCAGACCACTGAGATGAACAAGCTTAAGGATAAAGTGACTAGCATGGAAATAGATTACAAACTTGCCCAAATCTTGCACAAAGAAGAAAAACATAACTTTACAAGGATGACCGAAAGAATCAAAATCCTAGAGAAGGAACTAACACTGAATGAACCTCTTGGTCAGGCTAAGGAGCAACTATGGGCCAGTATCATTGACTCTATCAATGATATTTGGCCACCCATACAAGTTATTTTTTAACAGATTGATTTAATAAAGCAGGCTACAGAATCCATTCAAAGAATCAAATCAGAACTTGGAGACATGCCAGAGGAAGCTACAAGGATCATTCACTTCCTCAACTCCAAGAACAAGTATGAGCTATAGGAATTAGAGATACTTGACGAAACAGGTACAATTTTTGAGGTTAAAAGAGTCCTCACCAAGAGGAATTTGATGTTGAACCTAGAGGATAAGTGCCAAACCATGCAATTGGCCATTGACAGATTCATGGTCAAATTTGAGATTTTAAAGCAAAAGGGTTTACCGAATCCCTTGGTTATAAATGATAATTTAATGACACAGGAGGATTATAATAGAAAAATCCAAGAAGTGGCTAGAGATCAGGTGAATACTTCATCCATGAAGGGTGTACCTACTGGCAAAGTACTGTATCAAACTTTTGAGAATTTGTTTTACCTCTAACATGAGGTAGAACACCTTTTGTCAATAAGCCTAATTTTTCCAAGTATACAGGGGAAAATGAGATCTGTAGGAAGATGCTCAGTATCCAATTACCAGATGTTGAGACATGGGAAAAACTAAATGAGTTACTATTGAAATACACAGTGAAAATGTAAAATGTATAGTAAAAGTAAAAGGGCACAGTAAAAGGATATTGACAAGTCAGCCAAGTCAAAGTGTATCAGATGAAAGACTAGAGTAAATAGAGCATCCATCTTGAATACCAAATAACAAAGCAGATTAAAATGCAAAAGATCAAAGATTAAAGCCAGCATAACCTAATAAGCAGGGACAGCAAGCATCAGTTTAATAACTGTCTCTATCTTCTTGCATGAAGTTTTTTCTTTCTCTTAGATTAGTTCCCAAGAGTGTTTGGGATATCTTGTAAAATATTTTTGTATAAATACCTCGTAATTCGAAGTATTGAGTGTGGATTGATATACATTTGTAGAGTTATTTTGATCTTAAACCTAAGGGTTGTTGTACCAATTTTCAAGTCAACAGACTAGAGCAAGTAATAAAAATATTGTATTACAAGATTCATGATATGAGCTATTGTAGTGAAGTATCTTCTTTGTCTGATTTTGCTACTTTCTTATGTGTTTCATAAACTTCAATGTTATCCAAATTTGAATGAATTAACTGGAAATTTAACTCGGAATTTGTTTAAGTACACTCTATTTTGCACAATTAATTATTTATATGTTTTCCTCTGATATTCGGATTAGAGAACCCTTAATTGCTCTCCCATCCAGGTTGACCTCTTGCATTTCTCTTCATAATTCGACCTAAGGAACCCTTGAATGATCCCTAGATCTGATAGGAAACTATTTCACTATCTAGCCTTTGAGATCTATAGTAACTCCTCTACCTTTCCCTGCAGACACTGTTTTTTAGAACTTGATCCAACCCTACTCATCTGGCATTTGACCCCATAGCCCAATGGTAAAAGAAACCCTCTGTTCATCTAAGTAAGTGATCCCACCACCCAAATTCAAATCAAAACCCAAGTCCAACAATAAGTAGCCTAAAATCAATTAACTAAAACAAGGTTAAATCATAAAGAGAGAGCCCTCTCTGAGAACTAGACAGGCTAGATCCTAATCTCTAAAGTAGGTTTGTGGTTACCTCTGAACATTTATTTCTTTAATAATGTCTAGAGAAACTTTTGGAGTGATAACGGAGAACATAGTTCCTTCAATGTTGTCACATTGACAATATGCACATGGAATTTTCCTGTTTGAAATGCATTTTTATATTCCAATCATCTTTTAATGCAACACCAATTGTTGTTGTGTTTTCCATAGATTGTGGAAGTGCAGTTTGAACAATGTCTGTTTGGACAGGAACATTGATGATCGATCCTATTAAACCCATTTGTGATCGTTTGTGGCCCCATTATCTTATTTGTGCAAATGTAATTCTTAATGCTACAAGAAGTTCTTCAAGTTATGAGAGTGTAGCTACAATTGGAAATGGTTTTTTTTTCCTAATGTTCTCAGGTACAACAAATTGTGGAAATTTTCCATTTCGAAGTGTTGTTTTGCTAACCTTGCAAATTACTTTCTTGGGCATATTTCTATGTTTTTTAGATAAATTTACACATATTTGTTCAAATTCCTTTCCAATCCTCTTCATATCCTTGTGAAACTGTAATTGTTTACATATTGGACATTTTTGCTCAGTTGTGTCCTCTATGTTGGCTAGGTAAATTGTTATAGGTTTTTCTTGGATAAGCAATTATGTTTATTCTATGATTTTTGTTTGCATAAATTTTTATATTTTTTTGTTTGTAATCATGATATTTGTTTTAATATACAACATTGAACCTATTATTTCTATGATCTGTCATTGGTGTAATACCATATTGCAATTTGTCTTCATGCGCATGTGCATTTTTTGACATAGGTCCACATTGCGTGTGCAATGATGCTGTTTCTATTGGAAGAATTTGACAATGTACATTGCTTCTATTGGTATGTCCATCTATTGACAAACGTGCGTAATGGGTGTGAAATGCATATATCTCAAATGACACTATATTTTATGTTTGACTTGAAAATTTGTTGCATTGGTAGTAACTGACAATGCTCCTATTTACAGAGGACCATTCTTGTATGTTTACTTTGAATAATATTGCTGCCATTGCAAACAAAATGGCCCACCTTCTATTCCACCTTTTTCAAATGGCATTGCCATATTCATAAGGTATGTTCTCCAATTTGCAATTTTTTTTGAGTTTTTATGACATCTTTTGATAGATATTTTTGTAGACAATGCAATGCAATGTTTGCATTACACATGATTGAATTACAGAATGACTGCACAATGTAAAGTCTTAAGGATTCTACATCAAAGTCAGGTGCAATGGATTTTTCATTTTGTTTCGATTGAATAGAAAATACCTTTTTTTTTGTTAACGGCCAAATTCCTATTGATAATTTCAACCATTTCGCTAGCCAACATATGCAAAATGTGTCTCCCCATAGTCCTTGTTCATTCTCAATAGGACCATTTGAAGCCGGAAGACACATTCTTCGCAAATATGTTTTGACGTCACAAATTCCATGAAGCTGATACAGGATATCAGGTGCTAGCTCATAATTGAATGATTCCAATTATTCTATGTGACCTTGTTCAAGGCACATCAGGAAGTGGTCTATTGTGAAATTTCACAATTCAGTGGACGTATATCGAAAATGCAAAAGGACTTCAATTGCATTAAAAAGACAATTGTCTGGACTATATGAAAATGCTTCGAGTCTAAAAAGTTTGTTGGTGTTCAAGACATCATCAATAGTCACATCATCTCCACATTGTTTTTTTGGTTTGTAACTATCAACATCAATTATTTTAGACATGTTTATATTGTTATTTCATGAATTGTTTTGTTGAAATTGGCTAGCTAGATGCAATTGTCTTATTGTTGCAATATTGGGGAATTTGGAACATGATAGGGAAGTTGTATTTGCAATGAAACAAAAGCAGGAGCAAAGTGGAATAGAACTCGCAACTAACTTGACATTCTTACTCCCATGTATTTGCAAGGAGACTCCGCAAAAGAAAACAATGAAGATGCCATATAAGTTTCTATATGTCGAACCAATAGCTTATGACATACAATGAAAGCATGAAGGAACCTAAAGAAAGGAAGAGGAATAGGAAATCACAAAGCCATGTAATTTAGCAAACTATCGAGAAGAGAACCGATGTTATTGACAAGAAATACAAGTTAAGTGAGATGGTTCTAATTCACGTAAAGCAAGACTTTGTAACAACGTGATTACACATAATGTGTAGGCCATGAATATAGATATGTTTTTGGTGATTTCACTTTCTGTTCTATTGATTATATTTATTTTCAACTTGACTAGAATAGATCATCATCATATTATATCCGATTGTAAGACTTGGATTAGCAATCCCTTTTGTTGTTAGGCACCATAGGCCATAGAAGAGAAATCTTTTACAGGGAAGCCCCTGTAGCAATCTTGGACCATACCAAAGAGTGGGAAGATAAATTAAGGTGATACTGGTTTATTTTCCAAGTTCCATAGAATTGTTTTCAAATGCATGTCTTGCACTATTTGGTGACAATTCATGTGGTAACAGGTAGATTAAAAATCGTTCTATGACTTCCCATTTCCTATAGGAATTTAACAGACACCGAGAATTTTTTTCATTTTGAAATATTAAATAAGGATACACTAATGTATGAATTTGTTTATGCAACAATAAAACATATACCATTTACAATACAGAGGCAATCTTTTCCACTATAATCATCTAGATTGAAAGCAGGGAGATGGAAACTGGAACTACAATCTTCCTACCATCTCTTCTTGTCATTGAACAATATTATCCATTGCTAACCAAAAGCAAATTAAAATCTAGTGAATTAACCTAAATGAATGTATAAACATTGATAGCATGAGACATATTCATCTTAAAATCTAAAACACACAACAACAACACACAAGAAAAAAAGTGACAATGAGGAAACTGTAGAAAAGGAAACTAGAGAGAAGACAAAATTACAGATATTGCAGGAAGCCATACCTTCAATCAGTTGCACAGATGCTACAAATGTTCTTTCGCAACCACTTCCTTCTACCTCTATTTTTCTGATGATTTCGCTCACTGCGAACTTCGCTATCTCGTGAATTCAATACTCCAATCACCTACTAAGTTTCAAAAATGAACCACTAAGATTGAGTGAATGAAAGTTCTAAACAGAAATCAATGGTAATTTTTCTTATGAAGATAAATCTACACAAGTTACTCATTGAGTATTGCATAATACATTTGCATAATATATTCAATACGTTTTGAGAAAGTTTAAACAAATGAGTAAACTCTGTTACTAGAAAGAAGCTTAAATATATCAGTTAAGTAGGAAAACGAAAACTAAGTGTACAGTGTACTCTCATAACAAGAATAAGCTTCAAATGTATCAAGCACATCATCAAGATGTGCTCAACATTGGTGAATCGAGCAAAGATTCAAGTTCCGTAGTGCTTATGGCTTTTAATCTTGTAGCAAGGATGCATATAACATAATGTGTTATTTTTTCAAGGTACTTTTTTATTGCAACTACGCGAACATGTAGAACATCTAACTACAGCTAGGCTATTTTCTAAGTCCCTAAATGTTAGGTTTAATGGTGACTCGTAACTTAGGTTTTCTTAATTCTCAACTTATTAGTGACCTAAAGAGTATTTTTTCTTGCTTGGCTTTTCTCTGTTTTATGTTAAGTTTTATGTTTGAACTTTTGCTCAATTTTTACAACGTATCGGTATGCTGTGCCGAGTGAGGAGATGTTCAAGAACTCCATCTCTTCCTGGATGTATCTGTGTAGGAAGCCACGGTATTTGAGTACCAGATGCAGCTAAAAATATTTGATACCCAACTGTGTGCGAAGGGTATGAAAAATGTTTGTGAACTCATGCATATCTTGGTCTCGTCCCTACCGCAGTGTGGTCCATTTGATGTATTTGTGTTCATAGATTTTGACAGGGTAGTACTACTCCTTGATGGCATCCCAGAAGTCATTCCAAGTGGGTGCGGCTGAAAATAGTGAGCCTGTACTTTCATCCTTCTGCTCGCAGTAGGTTTCCCACCAGTCCTTGACGTGGGGTGCTACTTTGAGAAGAGAGAAAACAATCTTTTCCCGACTCGAAAATTCATGAACAGAAAAATAACCCTCTAGCAGATTTAACCATTTATCTACAACATCTGCGTCTATCTGACCCTCGAATATGGGGATTTCAAAATTAACTTGTACCTTAAAGGTTGTGGCGTTTCCAGAGTAGCTACTGGAAGCCAATGCGACACTTTTGTGTAGCCACTGAAGGATCTGGGTAAAGTTGTCCATCATCACGTTTTGTTGTCGCTTGAGGGCTTTTTCGAGCAAGATTATGATAGGATTTTCTGCTCCCTCATCTTTCTTCTCATCTGCCATGGGCGGGTGTAAGGATTTGTGAGCCTGGTCTTGCAAAGGTTCGATCAGTTCAAGCCCTAACTCCTTATATCCCGACATCATTGGGGACATGCAAAGAAAAACAGAGAAAAAGCAGACCGCTATGATACCACTAATCCGGATTTAGACAAGAACGCAACAAATGACAGAGATAACCATAAACATAGATATGTAGTGGAAATAATACTTCATTTCATTAATCTAAAATACTGAAATATGCTTGCAAACAATAATGGAAATAAATAAGCTAGGGCGATGGTAACTTTTCTCTGAGAAGAGATGTGGTGGCTACATGCCTCTGATCTGTGTTACAATGAAGCTCGAAGGCCTATTTATTGTTGAGAAACAATGGAAAACCCTTAACATTCCAAAACCTAACCCTAGAAGATGAAACGCTAAACTGTGGGCCCCATTTGGATAAATTGGTACATCAACTTCCCGGGGTCGTAACTTTGGCATACGATCTCCGTTTGACACGTACAATAGCTCGTTAGAAAGATATATCCAAGCAATACCACTTTGGGAACAGAAACATCGGTCCATGAACCCATGTTGCCCCCAGATTTCCCAAAAAACGTCGTTTAGGGCCTCAAAACGGCTCTGGAAGTTTAGGACCCGAAAAAGTGCTAAAAATAGTAAGTTGTGCTACAATTTAGGAAACGAAAAGGACTAAAAGAGACAGTTGTGGGGTCCAAATGGGATAGGTAGGTGGCCACCAACATCCACCTGGATCAAAGAGACATTCTGGCAAAAGAAAACCCAAACATTCTTATGATTCAGGAGACCAAAACAAATAGCCATGAAACTGAAAATATTAAAAAAAATTCAAAAATTATGAAAGGGAAGCTATACAGGAAACATGAACGTTAGGATGAATCTGCACAATATGGAAGAAAGGGCTCTGGGAATTGATACAACAACAACAAAAAATCAGCACTGGATACAAACAGACCTAATGAAATAAGCACAAAAGAGAAGTACAGTGTCATAAACATATATGCTCCCAACCACTACAAGGAAAAAGAGTAATGTTGGGACACCATAAAGGAAGCACTAAAAGAAACACAAACTAGGAAAATAATTCTAGGAGGAGACTTAAATTTGGTAAGAAGTATAGAAGAAAAGTTTGGAGGGACATATCACATAGACCCATCAGGGATGCTCCGGAAGAGATAATGGAACAACGCAACTTAATAGACACCCCCAAACAATGGAAAATACGCCTGGAGCAACAAAAAAGTGGACAAAAACAACATTAAAGAAAAGCTGGATAGAATTCTGATTCAAGAAAACATAGCAGCAGTGCACAACTCTATTAAATAAAAAAATTTACATACCACAACATCTGATCATAAACTAGTGGCAATAATGATGGGAAAAATTGAAAATCAAGGACCACTCCCATTTAAATACAGCTTAATATGGGACAACAATACAGAAATTAGTGAACTAATCAAGGAAGCATGGGCACCAAGAGTAACAGGATCACCCCAATATATTTGGGAAACAAAATTAGAAAATTTAAGAGCCAAGCTAAAGGAATGGGCAAGAGCAAACAAAATAAAAAATTAAAAAAAAGGAAAAAAGAGCTACAACAGAAAGTGGACAACATTTAAATTGAAAAAGAAAGTAAATAAGAAGACAAGCAAGATTATCTAAGAGAGAAGGAGATATTTTAGGAAATATACTGGGAAAACAAGAAAGAAGAAGAAGATGCCAAACTAAAATCTAGAAGCCTATGGCTCAAAGCAAGGGAAAAAAACACCTCTTTTTTCGACAAGACTATGAAGATAAGGAGAGCAAGAAATGAGATAGAAAAATACAAGCTCGCAGTCAAAAGGTCAAAGGTGTAGAGGGACTAAAAAAAGCAGCCCACAAGCAATTTAAAAATTTACTTTCAGCTAAAGAAGAAACGGTTGAATATGAAAATTCCCTACAACATACAAAAAAAAATCAAAAAAGACCAAAATGCATAAATGTGCAAAGGGATAACAGAAGAAGAGTTAGTGTCGGCCATATGGAGCCTATATCCAGACAAAGCCCTAGGGCTAGATGGTTTTACAATGGCATTCTATAGATTCCATTGAAATACAATTAGAAAGGACTTCTTAAGAATGGTGAAGAAATTCTTCAAAAAAATAGGAAGCAATACAAAATTCCCCTACCTCGCTTTAGTCCCAAAAGAATCCAATCCTTCCACTTTCAATAGATTTTGTCCCATCTCTCTTTGTAATTCCTCTTATAAGATCATAACAAAAATACTTGCAAATAGAATCAAGGAAGTACTTCTAATAATCATATCTAAAAACCAAGGAGGATTCGTGCCCAACAGAAAAATCATAGATAATGTAATTATTCTACAGGAAGCTGTATATTCTAGTATGCAAAGAAAAGAAAAAGGAACCATAATCAAATTGGATATGGAAAATGCATTTGACAAGGTTAGCCTCCCATATCTAATGGAAGTCCTCAAGAAACTTGGATTTTCAAGAGAAATAACAGAAGTCATCTAGGCTTGCATCTCCACTCCTTGGATTGCTCCTCTCATAAATTAAAGGCCCAGCGAATTTTTCCAAAGCACAAGAGGCCTCAGACAAGGATGCCCTCTCTCTCCCTTCCTATATATTATAATGGCGGAAACTTTAAGCAGAGCCTTGGAGAACCAATGAAAAGAAAGAAACATCAATGGGATCAGAATTGTAAGAGGAGTAAAAGCAATAAACCACTCTCTTTTTGCTGATGACATCCTGTTGCTGGGAGGGGCACCAACAATAATTGCAAGAAGGTTCAAAATTTTTTTAGATGATTTCTTACAGGTTTCAGGTGGGCTCTTAAATAACACAAAATGCAGAATCTATGGATGGAATACCCCTCCCAGAAGCATGCAAAGGATTTCACAAATCCTAGAAATCCCCATACAGGAAAAATGGACTCACTTCTTTTACTTGGGACTCCCTATCTCAAAAGAGAACATGAAGGGAGAAATATGGACCAAACAAATTGAAAAAATGAAAAACAAAATCCGAAGTTGGGGAATGATGTGGCTAGATATGGCAGGAAGGGTAATATTAATTAAAGAAATCCTAGCAGCACTGCCTATCTACCAATATGCAATAATCTTGGCCCCACCAAGTTCCCATAAACAAATGGAGTTAACCTTAAGAAGCTTTTTATGGCAGGGGATGAAGAAAGAAAACTAAAAATTCAGCTTGATCAAGTGGGAGCAAGTATTTTTACCATATGAACAAGGAGACTTATTAATCCGGCTACTTGGGCTCATGAATGAAGCCCTGGGAATGAAAGTAATATGGAGACTGATCACAGGAAAAGAGAGCTAACGGAAAAAAACACTCATCTCAAAATACATGGAGGGCTCTAGGAAAACACTTCTTGATGGAAATATCCCATCAAGACAATGTACTCAAGCCTGGAAGCTAGTAAAAAAGACAATTCCTTTAATGAGCAACTACATCTCTAAAATCCCAGGCAATGGAAAAACAATATCGATTTGGGAGGATAGAATTATGGGAAAAGAATCACTAAAGAATCACCCAGAAATTGAAGGCATTCAAAAATGGATGATAGGAAAAGGTCTAAATATTATTCACTCAAACTCTCCTTGAAACCAAAGAGACTGGCAAGATTGGAAAATCTTAACAATCCCTGCAAATCTGGAGGTGCAATGAAGAAAATTAAGGTAGCTTCTAAAAGGGGCAGCACCAATAAACTATGATGAGGAAGATGACTTCCTCTGGGATCCAAGTGGTGGAAAATACACAGTCAAGGCTGGATACAAAATCCTACAAGAACAACCAAATCAACAAGACTGAGAATTTTTGAAGAGAGTTTGGAAATCAGAAAGTTGCATAAAATCAAAATGTTTATATGGACTCTCTTAAAAGGGAAGATCTTGACCAGTGAAAACTTAAAAAAGAAAGGCTTCCAAGGCCCATCATGATGCCCAATGTGCTTGCAGGCTTAAGCAACCATTCAACATTTATTTCAAGAATGCATTGTCGCCAAAGAGTGATGGCGGCAGCTCATAAGCCCTATCGAAATCAATATAAAATTTTGAAAAGCCTTTGCTATATTTTCTCCAAACTTTGGAGAAGGCCTATCCATATACAACAAAGAAGAAAGTCACATTACAGAGGATCTAGAAATGCATCCCAGTAGTTATTTGTTGGCAAATTTGGTTGACGAGAAACAAGTGCATCATCAAAAACCGAACTCCAAGAACAGGGAAAACCCTCTCAAAAACTTGGGGATTAACTTCTGAAATCCTCAATGTCAAGGGAATAGCATCAACAAACTATAACACTCTTCAACAAGAAAAGCGAGAATGGCTCAACAAAGCCATAATAAATAACAATGGACAAAAAGGACAAAGGAGGACAACTTCAAAAAATAGCTGGAAAATGAGAATGAATGAAGAGGAATTCACAACTTGTAAAAAAATCAGAAAAGACATTGTCTCTACTTTAATGGGGCCTCAAAACATAATCCTAGAAAAGCAGGGGCAGGGGGAATTATTTTTGATCCGGATGGGAAAGAAACTGTTACATATGAATGGGGACTTGGAGAAGTCTCAAATAATAAGGCCGAAGCCTACAACCCGTTAATGGGAAGACGAATAATAAATAAAAGAGTGGTACAAGATCCCATTATAATAGGAGACTCAGCCATAATAATAGAGCCAATGGCCTGTCACAAAAATCCAAGCAATGAGTTCATGAATAAAATATATAGGAGAATCAAGAAGAATTTAGAAGGTTCTGGAGATGTAATCTTCAAACATGTCTTGCGAACCCACAACCTACAGGCACACCATTTCGTTAATCAAGCAGTGAAAAGAAATGAAGGGAGCATTCAGGAAAACCATGAGGAATATCACAACTTTGTCCCATAACCTTCATCAAAAGATCATAAACATGATTTCTATCAGAAGCAAGGAACAAAGTGCACTCATAAAAGAAATTAAAAAAAGGGAGCAGTCAGAAATCAACGAAAGGCATATCTCTCAATGACAAGCAGAAAGTCACGAGGGCTCAGAGGAAACATGATAGCAGCTCAAAGTCGCATTAGTGTTGGTAGCAATGACGATCGCGATCTTGGTCACAAGAACCACACGACAATCTATCCCATCGGCGAAAGGCTCTGCGCAGCCTGCAACCTCTACAAATATATTTGGAAATGCAACATATCATGCAACTCTAGTTCAAGGCAAAGCTGTATGTTTGAATCGCTCTTCATCTCTCCTGTTCTGCTCCAAGTGTCTCCACCTTTCCTAAGCTCCTCCTTGTTTATTTTTCACTGCCCATGAATCCAGCATCCTGTCTTCTCCTCCAAACTTCCACCCATCCTTGTTGCGCAAATCCTCAGCTCCCATCCGCACTCCCCCACAAACGATCATCCCCGCCTCTTAACTCCTCCCTCCTCAATGAGCCTTCTTCCTGACTGCCACATTCAGGATAGCCAAGTTATAGCAAGCAGTAAAGTGCAGGACAAACGACAGGCAAGCATCAACAACAAAATAAGAATTATCTCAGGAAAAACAAGACACAAGGAGCACAACAATACAAGGAATAAAAAGCAGCACAAGAGGAAGAAGAAGAAAACAAATCAAATGGAATTCAACCCCATTGAAAAAACAGCGAGGAATGATGCATGTCCAACATGCAAAGCGAACAAATTTATGATCAATCGACTACAAGAGTCACTTAAGAATATCAGATCGGAAATGAGAATGGAGTATAGCTACCAGAAAAGGAACATGGAAATGCAGAAAGAAGAGATCATGGGACTAAAATCTAAATGCAAGCACTTAGAAGAAGCAGTGACATGCTACAAAAACAATGCTATGAGCAATGAAGGAGAGAACTCGGTCAACTATGACAAGAATAAACAGCCATCTTAGGAGCAGTCAGTTTACAAGCCATGAAGAATTCTCAAAGAATCCATGATATGTAAATTTGCTTTATTAGTAGGTCAGTATGTTAGGAAGTACTCAAGAATAGTCATAAAAATATATGAAGTTTAGAAATCATGCATAGGAGAAGGTACGGTGCCCCCTTTTCATTGTTTAGTTTATTTTTATGCTACAACCGGTTGTAATAGGAGCTTGCTCCATCACAACTTTTGGTAATATATCCACTATCCGACCTTGTTAAAAAAAAAAAAACAACTCAACATCAATTAAAACTCTACCCTATAACTCAACATTGTTAAAAATACTATAAAAGCTCTAATTCGTAACTCAACAGGGTTACAAATACCAGAATTTCAATTCAAAATAATTGAAAAGAAAATTCAAATTCTCATCTAAAATTAGATGAATTATGACTTGGACTCTTTGACTAATCAAAATATTTATATTTTAACTTAAAATTCTGTTAGTACATTACAAATAATAAAAATACTAAATTTATTTTTAAATTCAAAACAATAACTTTTCTTTATTTAAAAACACAATGGTATGAAAAAAAAAGTGACTTACAAATTTCCATAGAATCCTTTAAAAAACACACATAAAATATATAATATTCTTCAATATAATCTTTAAAAAATTCTTCATTTAAAATCCTTTTCTACATATATAGAAATATAACACAATATGGTTAAACGGTCATTTTTGTAAATCCAAGTTATTATTATTAAACTTCAAAAACACGATCTCTTAAATGTTTTTGATGGTGTTGATTCCATTTAAACGCACAGATAAATTTGGGGGCATTACCATGTCTAACCATAATTGCAACTTGCATTCGTTTAGTAAGATTGGATCTATTGCGGGTATTGTGACGTGTCACCAGGATTCTGAGATTGAATCTGGTATTTTGTTATCCATCATACAAATTTAAATTAGAGCCCGTCGGGACCTGGAATTGCAGTTATTAATTAGCACAAATGACTGGATAGGGTTTATCCCTAATGTTGTGTTAATATGATATTTCTGCTCTAATAGACTATTTTTAGTAAGTCCGATAGACTTTAAAATATCATATCATATTTTGACCCTGAATTACGCTGAACTTATCATATAGAGACATCCCCCCGATAACCATGAGTCACGCTGAACTTATTCTATATACACAGCCTCGCGATACCCCTCTGTCACTAGACGAGCAGCTCCGCCATGGGCTTTAACATGCTCATGGGATCGTCCATGACTAAGACTGTAGGCGCTCTATTCATAGCATTCTTTTCCATTGGCGCCGCCAAATTGGATGGAGTACAATCACTGCCGCCAAATTGGGTGGAGTATGATTTCTTCTACTTTATTCTGCAGGTAGAAAATTACTGAAAACCTAATCAAATTCTTTATGGTTTCGAATCAAATTATTTATATCTTTTATGGTTTCAAATCAAATTATACGCTAGTATGGATTTATTTTAAATACTGGTTTAACCTCCTGAGTTAAGATGATTTATTTGAGTAAATGTTATTTAGATATTTTGTATAGTAATTTTTTTAGATTTTTTAATTTTTTTAGATTTCAATCCATCTTGAACAGGGCTGAACATTAATACTGAACTGGAACTGGAAGATAAAATGAGCCTCTTAACTTAATAATAATTTCATGTGTACTGTTTTAACAGTGGCCAGGATCCTATTGCAATACAAAGGCTGGCTGCTGCTATCCTACAACAGGAAAGCCTCCGTCCGATTTCTCGATTCAGGGTCTGTGGCCAAATTCCGACGGTCTCACCTATGCTATTAGTTGCGACGATAGCAATCCCTTGACAACAGAACAAGTATGCTATATTACTCTTCAATCTATTTCTGCATTGTGAAATATTTTGATTCGATGGTAACACTAATTAATCTGAATCTGTGCAGATCAGTGATATGACATGGAAGCTGAATCACTATTGGGTATCGTTGGATTGCCCGAGCAGTGACAGTTTTCAATTCTGGGAACAAGAGTGGCTGGAGCACGGGACTTGCTCGGAGAATGTGCTGAACCAAACCGATTATTTCGCAGCTGCCGTTCGGCTCAAAGAGGAAGTCGATGTTTTGGGTTCGTTGGAGAAGGGGGGAGTACGACCAGACGGAGAAGGATACTTTTTGAATACCATCCTGAATGCAGTACCAGGGGGAGGAATTATGTGTAATAAGAACGAATCAGGAGACGTTCAGCTGTACCAGATTTATTTGTGTGCGGATCACTCTGCTTCTAAGATTATTCCTTGCCCTGTACTGCCTGATAGCCAGTGCGCTTCCCCCATCGTATTTCCTTCTTTTTAGGTTTAGAGTATGCATTTAGACAAATAGATTCGTGACAATATGCCTTTCAATGTAAGAAGATCGAAAATCAGAAACATCATTTTATTGGATTGTATTTTTTTGCCTTAGGCACTCAGAAATTAGAATCATTATTTTTTAGTTGGATTGTATTTCTTTTTCATACATCTATTTTAAATAAAGATATCATGAGTTGAGTCATCTCATTTTTCTTGTATTTTTTTTTATGAATGGATATTATTTTATTTAATTTGTTAGTTTGTTTTTTTAATTTTTTATTTAAGTCCATATAAATAAAATTTCAACTTTACACATAATACTGTGAGTTATACAATGGAACCTCGTGCTCAACAATAATCTTCACAAAAAAAATCATACTAATTTTATATTAAAA
>APFE030641023.1:0-103372 GCA_000404065.3 Pinus taeda | reverse complement strand
CCCCCGCTCATTAACCGTCGCATTGCTTCTGCTTCCGATAGCTCTCTGATCATCCCCGCCCATGATCCGATGGTCCTCGTTCTTCCCACACATATGCCTCCCGATAACCCTCATACGCCGATCTCTGCTGTTCAATTCGCCAGATCTAACGGCTAATATTCGATCACGCATCTATGCCTTCCCATCGCCTCCCGCCATCAGATCTCGGCCGTTCGCCTGAGCCATCCAACGAATAGCGTTCTTTCTCAACGCTTTGTTCTCTTTCAATGCAATTTTCATGTTTTTGGCATGCTCCGCGCTTTCAAGGGATGAAGATGATCATCCACCGGTACTCTACACATAAAATCCTTAGCTACCGCATTCAACACAGTGTACCTCCGAAGGACGAAAAGGGCGGCCTCGAGCAGATCAAGGTATTAATCAGTCATGGAGCCTTGTACACATTACATTCCATATGCTCAGAAAAGGACTGCAAAGCACTAGAAGAGGCCGATTTTGTTCATTAAAACACTCAGATTTCAGCAGAGCACCATATTTGATTGTAAATGTGGTTGGTGATCAGTTATGACCCCTCCACGCATAGGTTAGCAGAAATTTGTTGTAATCAACCTCCATATATACCCAGAGACAGAATGTATGAGGGTGGATGAATGTTATTGTGTTGTAAGCTTCAACTTCTGGAGACTGTAACTACTGTGATACCTGCAGCGTCTGGTCTTCATTTTCAGCTAATACAAGCCTCTTTTGTTGTTAATTGCTCACTTTCTACTTCTTCTTCTTTGTTCCAGGTTGTGCCTGTTATGCATTTTTAATATGCTTTGATGTTTAGCATTAGAGGGGCTGTCATCCCACCTCTGTGTTAGAATCCAATTAGTATTATTGAATGTGTATGTAGGTTTCTATTTACCTAGTGACAGAGAGTTGTCATCCTGTCTGTGCATTAGGAAATAGTTTTACATACCTTTAAACTGGTTGCAGCTGGCCATCACAGGGTCCTATGCATCTGCTTGTGTGATCAGTATTCTCCATCATCACATTTTCCTTAAACTGTGAGTAATTGGTGGTCTAGAGCCTTGTATTCTGGGGGTGTTCACCCATGTATGGGGTTAAGCATAGTAGAAGTGGTTATCTGGCTTGAATATGCAACATTTCTTTCATTCATCCACCATTTTTCCAACATTTTGTTGAGTTTGTAATGTTCCCGAGCATCTTTGAGATACAACCTAGGAGAGTTTCTTGGGGTGATAACAGCTACAACCTTCTCTCGTTCTCCAGCTTCTACTGGAAGGGACCTACAACCCCTTAACTCTTCTACTGGAATGCAATACGAGGGGCAGGAATTATGTGTAATAAGGACGAATCAGGAGACGTTTAGCTGTACCAGATTTATTTGTGTGCGGATCTCTCTGATTCTAAGATTATTCCTTGCCCTGTACTGCCTTCGAGCGAGTGCACTACCCCCATCGTATTTCCTTCTTTTTAGGTTTAGAGTATGCATTTAGACAAACAGATTCGTTCATACTATTAGAAACAGATTCAAATATTGACAATATGCCTTTCAATGTAAGGAGATCGAAAATTAGAAACATCATTTTATTGGATTGTATTTTTTTGCCTTGGGCACTCAGAAATTAGAATCATTATTTTTTTTTGGATTGTATTTTTTTACATAGATCTATTTTAAATAAGGATGTTATGAGTTAGGAGCCATCTAATTTTTCTTGTATTTTTTTTATAAATGGATATTATTTAAAATAATATTTTATATAGTTATTTAATTTGTTAGTTTGTTTTTTTAATTTTTTATTTAAGTGAATATAAATAAAATTTCAACTTTACACATCATACTGAGTTATACAATGGAACTCACGCTCAACAATAATCTTCACAAAAAAATTCATACTAATTTTACATTAAAATTAATTCCATTGAGATTCCAGTTTTGTTAACTCTGTCCTAGTTACTAGCTCTTAAGAAACAAATTTAAAATTACATACATGATTATATGTGTAAAAACTCGCTGAAATGTGTGAGTGCTAAGTTTATATGGCTGATTTTCCTGATTTTAAATAATAATATTATTTTCCAATTTTTGTTTAAAAAAATTATTATTATTATTATTTTAAAATTTATATAAAATGTTTAGAAATTTTGAAATTTATAAAAATATTATCAAATTTCGTTATGTTAAGTATTATTATTATTATTTATGTTATATTATTATTTAAAATTTATATAAATGTTTAGAAATTCGAAAAAATTTAAATAGTTACTTAATTATTTTATAGAATTTAGTACATTTTAGATTAATTATTTATAGATAGTAACATAGATAAGGTTTCCACACTTCGAATTTCAAACCATATATTTTTAATATTTTCTCTATTAAAATATTGGCAAATATTATAAATTTATAAAATGAGAATTATAATATATTTAGTAGTGTTTTTATTAAAAAACTGAAATTCCATTAAATAGTTAACATTATCTATAGCCAAATGACATTAGTCAAATGACTTTGTTCTTATCCATAGGTTAACATTAATCATTATTATCCTTAGGCTAACATTAATCAAATGACTTTATTTTTAGTTTAGCCACCTTAGGGAGGAAAGAGGCAGCCCATATACAAATAGATATAGATATAGATATTTAATTTGCTGATAGAATTGTGAAAGTGGAGTAGTAAAGAAGAAAGAGAAGGGAAAGTGGATTATTTGAGCAAGGAAAATTCGCTAATTTCTCTTTAAATTTATCGTAAACACTCTGCAAATTACATTTTCCCACGAAGAAACACTAGAACCCTTAAATTTGAGAAACATTAATATCATCATACACATGCACAAGATCATAAGGAATCGCCCTCTAGAATTTTTATTTATTAATGAACCAAAAATTACAATGATTTACAAAGGAAATGGCTCAGTCTGCTAGAGTACATAGCCAAAAACTCAGAGATAATACCACAAAACCTTTTCCCCACTCGCCAAACCACACCTCAATCACTCGACACCCTACTTGACCCATCTCAATTCAAAATCAAGGCTCGCCTAGATCTGCATAACCACAAGCACTGAGCTAATCCATTTGGCTCCTTTATATTCCTCACACTCCTCCTTCACACCTGTTCCAAGTTCTCTTTTATAATGCGGCTTTGGTTGGTGTATTTTGGATGATCCCCTCTCATTGTGAAACTACACATATATATGGGCCATTCTTCCTCTATTTGGTTGCTTTCACATATGCTCAGGCTGGGTTCCATATATGGGCCAGTGCACCATAGGTTGGGTTGACCTCATCATGTTTCCTAAGCGCTTGCATGAAGTGCCTAATATGCCCATGTTGAGCTATCTCCAACATCTCCTGCCAATGGTTCATGAAATTTAGAGCTAAGGGGCTCCTTTCATAGTATCCTTGTATAACCATATATAGGGTAATACACATATTCCAATTAACCAACTCGAATGGACTATATCCCATAAAAGCACTCTTTTGCATATTGTAACTGAATTGAGTTGCATCTAATAAGCTTCACCGATTCTCTTGATTGTCCCTCACATAATTCCTGATGTAATCCTCTAGTAGGGAGTTATATGCTCTTATTTTCCATATGTTTTCAGATGGAAGCTATAATTATGTAGCACTTATGTAGCAACTGCACACCCCCAAGTTTGAATAATGAGGTCCAAAACTTCCCTGTGAATCTCGTACAACTATCTGACACAATGCTCAATGAAAGACCCCAATATTTCACCACATTTCAGAAGAAATTCATTGCTACTCCCTCTTCATTTCATGCTACTTTTATAGGTAAGTAGATGACATCCTTGGAGATTCAGTTGATAATTAACACACATCATTATACCATTGCACCATTCACAACTATGAGATGAAGTCCATTGAGACACTCGCCCATGGCATGTATGGAATCAGTAAAGAGTGCAATAATATTTCATTTCCTCTAGTGTCAGACCTATTGTGCTAGCATATAATGCAAGTTTGCACATACTCCTCCACATCTCAACTCATGCTTCCCAAAAACTAACCTCTCTCCAACAATGGTATTTTTCTCTGCTATCTTGGGTGGACAACCCAAGGCGAGTTATAACACTCTTTCAAGAGTTCCCTCAGGAGCCCACCTACTTCATTGTGTTCTTCATTATATTATCATTCTACAATCGTTCACTAATTCTTATTTTTATCTCTTCAACAAATTGAATCTAACTCTCTCTAGAGTAGGTAGGTTCTCTTCATCTTCCTCAATTGTTGCCAACTCTTCCTTCTCAAGGCATCCACAACTACATGGAGTTTCCTTGGCCTATACTCAATCATTATGTAAAACTGATACAAAATGTCTTGCCATCAAGCTTTCTTCAGTGACAACTTTGTTTGGCTAGCAAAGTAGCTCAATGCGATGTTATGTGTCTTGACCACAAATAACTTCCCCAAAATATAGTGTCTCCACACCTGGAGATAGTGTACTAATTTTGCCATCTCTTTCGCATGGATAAGATGCCTCCTCCCCTAATACTTCAAGTTCATACTCTTGAATTCTATAGGGTGATCATCTTGCATCAAAACTCCTATGGAAAAATCATATGCATTTGTCTTCACCTTAAATGATCTCTCATATTCTGACAATTTCAATACGATAGCTATCACAATCTTACATTTGAGTTCCTTATGTGAAATTATACCCTTTTTTGTATCAATAAGGAGCCTATCTTTGAATATCCCCCACAAAGTTTTGGTAGTAATTGGTCATCCAAGTGAAGGCACTCACATCATATGTATTATGAGGCTCCTCCCAATCTACTATCACCTCTATCTTCTCAAGGGGCATGAAAATATATCCCTGAACAACTGTAACAACCCTAGTCAGAATTCCATCTAAATAAAGTTAATAAAGGAAAAATAATAACCAAGGTCATGGGACACATGTTCCAAACTGAGCGTTGGAAAAAACATCCTAGTGTGGGTGTTCATTTTGTTTATTATGGCTAAGGAAATTGACAAAGGAAATGGCAAAGGCTTTGGAAAGGAAAAGTGGTATTAATTGACATTTTATTTATGAAAATAATGGAAATTAGGAGAAAAGGAAGGTGAAAGGTCATAGGTTCCATGTGAGGAGGAAAATGAAGGAAAATGTAAAATTGAAGAAAATAGAGGCCTCATTAATAAAAGGCCTTCTAAGGATCAGTTTCTAACATTTTATCAGTTCAGTTTTGAAACTCCCTCTCTATTCCCTCTCTCTCACACTCTTGGACACTTGGAGTTTTTCTTGGAGCACTATAGCATTGGATCAAGGAAAGAAAAGGAAGGACCAATAAGGCAAAGGAAAGAAAATATAAATCAAGGAAGAGTAGGATCAAGCAGCTACACACTTGGTCGCTCGATCCATCACTCACCCATCGATTATCTTATTGTCCACCAATCCAACATGTTGAGTCTTTATTCTTGGTTTTTTGACAATTTCCTCCCATAACATTGCAAATTGTGCGATATCCTCATCACATTTCTTACGACGATGGTGTTTCCCATGGCACCTGATCTCACCAAGGCTTCTAGGCACACATTTGGTGCATGGACGAGACAAGGGTACACCTTGGTATCCTAGGGATTGACATCCTTTCCCACCCTGATTTGTGGCCATCTGTGATAGCCCTAGGATTTCTAACCAATGCCTCCTCTCAATAGGCCTCAACTCCTTCTCCCATCTCCACAAGGACTTATAGGTCTCCCATCCATTTTCTTCTAGAGCATCATTCTATTTAATGAAGGGTTCTCTCCTCCTATTGTTTCTAAAGCCCGAATTCTGATAGCCTATGATCTCCTCAAGCTCTAACATCGGATGATCAATAATTAATGCTAGGGTTCATGGTGGTTTTTCTCTATTTAGATCCTCTATACCCACCTTGCCTTTCTTCAATTGATTGATATGGAATACTTGGATGAGAATATCGTAAATGGAAAGGAAACTCTAGCTTATAGGCAACACCATTAATGTTCTCCACAACTCAGAATGAACCCTTCAACCTCCACGCATGTGATCTAGACATCCCAACTGGAGGTGGAAACTACTCCTTGGTCATCTTGAAAAATACCATATCTCCCACACTGAACTCTTCATCCCTCTTATTTGTGTCTGAAAACTTCTTCATCCTCTCTACTACATCTATTAAGTGCACTTAAACTATCTCCAACATCTCCTACCAATGGTTCAAGAACTTTAGAGCTAAGGGACTCCTTCCATCATATCCCCGCATGACCATATATGGGTTAATATGAATATTACCATTAACCATCTCGAATGGATTGTATCCCATAGAAGTACTCTTTTGCGGATTGTAACTGAATTGAGTTTCATCCAATAAGTTCCACCAATTCTCCTAATTGGCCATCACATAATTCTTGAGGTAATCCTCATTAGAGGAAATTTCAGCCTAAAAGTGCCCATGAAAATTTCATGTAATTTCCATGTCATAATATGTAAACCAATCAAAATCCTATAAATTTAAAAAGAGGTACATGTAAATATTTTGGAGGAAAAGGAAGAAAAACTGTTTTTTCTAATTGTATTTTTGGCTTATCTCCTTAAATTTTTATCAAATTTCAAGTGTATACAGTCATTGGATGCATAATTAAATTTTCACATCCAACGAGTACCCATTATGCATACTTTTTAGAAGAACCACATTGATAAAAAAAAGACACATAAAAAATGCATGTTCAACACACTTTTTTAATGTATCTTAAATTTTTATCAATGCGGGTTTTCTCAAAAGTGTGCACAATGGGTACTCATTGGATGTGAAATTTAATTTTGCATCAAATGAGTGTCTACACTTGAAATTTGAGGTAAACCTATAAGGAGAAAAACTAAAAATAAAATTAAGAAAGTAGTTTTCTTATTCTCCCTCCAAAATTTATAACTCTTATTTTATTATTTAAACTATTATTTTATTATTTTTCATTAGGAGGTCACTTTTAAGCTAGAATTTCCTCTAATTCTAGTCGGGAGTTGTTATGCTCTTCTTTTCCATCTATTTGCAGATGAAATCTATAACTATGTAGCAACCGTGGCCCCACAAGTTTGAATAATGAGGTTCAAAACTTCCTTGTGAATCTCATATATCTATATGACACAACGCTTAATGAAAGACCCCAATATATCACCACATTTTAGAAGAAATTATTTGCTACTTCCTCTTCATTGCGTGCTACCTTTGTAGGTAAGAAGATGACACTCTTAGAGAATTGGTTGACAATTACCAACACCTCATTATACCTTTGCACCATTGACAACTATGAGATGAATTCCATTAAGACACTTGCCCATGGTCTATATGGAATTGGTAAAGGATGCAATAATCTTGCATGTCCTCTAGTTCATACTTATTATGCTAGCATATAATGCAAGTTTGCACATACTCCTCATATTGCCTCATGCTTCCCCAAAAGTAACCGACCTCCAACAATGCTAGTGTTCTCTGCTACCTTGGATGGACAACCTAAGGTGAGCTACGGTACTCTTTTAAGAGTTACCTCATGAGTCCACCTACTTCATTATGTTCTTCGTTGTAGTATCATTCTAGAACCCATCACAAATTCTTCTTTGTATCTCTTCAACAAATTGAATCCGAGTCTCTCTAGAATAGGTAGGTTCTCTTTATCTTCCTCAATCTCTACCAACTCTTCCTTCCTTGTCAAAGCATATGCAACTACATTGAGTTTCCCTGGCCTATACTCAATCATCATGTAAAAATTAGCCAAAATGTCTTTCCATCAAGCTTGCTTCAGTTACAACTTTGGTTGGCTAGCAAAATAGCTCAATGTGATGTTATATGTCTTGACCATAAATAGCTTCCCCAAAATATAGTGTCTCCACACTTGAAGATAGTGTACTACTGTTGCCATCTGTTTCACATGGATAAGATACCTCCTCCCCCAATAATACAACTTCCTACTCTTGAATTGTACAGGGTGATCATCTTGAATTACAAATCATATCAAAAAATCAGATGCATTTGTCTTCACCTCAAATGATCTCTCATAATTTGATAGTCTTAGTACAAGAGCTATCACAATCTTACATTTGAGTTCCTAAAGTGAAATTCTACCCTTCTCTGTCCACTTTCACGGTCTATCCTTCTTCAGTAAGTCTATCAATAAGGAGCCTATCTTTGAAAACCCCCCCACAAATTTTTGGTAGTAATTGGTCATCCAAGTGAACGCTCTCACATCATATGCATTATGAGGCTCCTCCCAATTTACTATTTCCTTTATCTTCTCAGGGTGCATGCAAATACATCCCTGATCAACCCAATGACCCAAAATTGGTATCTCCTTTTGGGTGAATATATATACTTAGCATTCTTTAAGTACAACTAATTTTGCCTTTGTGCCTCAAATATTTTTCCCAAGTTCCTCTTATTCTCTTCCAAATTATCATTGAACACTATGATATCATCGAATTATACCACAAAAAGCTTATCTAAGTACAAATGTAGAGCTTCATTCATCCAAGATGAGAATGTAGCAAGAGCATTATAGAAATCAAAAGGCATAATTAAGAATTCATAACTTCCATACCTCGTTACCATGGCTATCCTTGCTTCATCACCCTCTGCTATCTAGACTTGATAGTAACATTGTTTCAAATCCATCTTTGTGACACCTTTCCCTTAGAAAAATTGTTGAAGAAATCTTTTATTAGTGAAAGGGGGTACTTATTCTTCATGGTCTACTTTTTCAAAGCGAGGTAGCCAATACCCATCCTCAGCTCATTTGTATCCTTAGCCACACCTAACCTATGACTTGAGTAGGCGGGACCCAAAGGAATTGAAGACGTCAAGCTCACTCGGGGATCGCACCCAACCCAGGCCACACCAACCTTTAGCATGGCTAGATTGTTTGCACATGGAGTTTCAAACCAGTGACATTTTAACCATGGAGTACCTTAATAGAACACCCCATCGTCGTGTACTCTACATCCCATGGAAAAAATATAATTATTAGTTTTATGTTTTATGCTTTTTATTTTTTTATTTATTTTTAATCTATTTTTACTGAGTCCAAATGTTAAGCATCTCTACCATACTCAGCTAGAGATAGTTTATTTTATGTTTTATTTTATTTTATTTTTTAGTTTTATTTATTTTGATGGATTCAAAATGTTAAATAAGACATTACAACATCTCTACCCTAGTGGGTTAGAGAGTGATTTTACCCATAGTATGTAAACATTTTTACATGTTGGCTCAATATGTTGAATTTATATTAATATGTTTAAGATGTAAAGGATTTGTAAACGTTTACATGTCATCTCAGTTAAATAATAGTAAAAGATTAACAATAATATAAAACTCAATATGTTGGAGATGTTGTAGTGTCTGTAAAAAGCTAAAATAATAAAAATAATAAAATTTGATTTGTTATATTGCAATTTTATTTTTATTAATAAAATTACAAAAAAAAAAATCAATTTGTTATAGATAAAATAAAATCATAATATGCACATCACATTAAAATATATGACATAAAAGTACTAGCTATAAGTTAAGATATATAATATAAAAGTACTACCATTTGCACTAGATGTTGCAAAGGAAATGTCGTAACTTGGTAGAGCATGTGGAGGAAGAGTAAATTAATGTTAAATGTAATACAACCAAACAATGCATATGAAACTTCCTTAGTAGGTGCTCAATCCAAGAACTTATTTTCATTCACAATTGCATCCTAGACCATACTTTTTCCTTTCATCACCTTTGTTAGACTGAACCGTTCACCCTGTGACCCCCCCGCTACATAATCGCCGCAATGAAGGGGGGGCTCTGCCCCCCCTCTAACCCTGTGATTAACTGCGTGAGCTAGTCATGGAAAGAATATAACACAACCCAACATTCTCCCACTTCTTGTTTTCTTTCCACACCAAGAGAACTTCTCAGAGCTCACAGATGTTTTCAATGCATCTACAGTATTCTTCAAAGTATCCACCTTTACCAACAACACCTTTTTGTCTTCTATCATATCCCTCATAAAGTGATACTGAACATAAATGTGCTTTGTCTTTGAATGATATGCAGGGTTCTTTGCCAAGAAAATTGCACTTTGGCTATCACAGTCTATCCTTATAGCTCCCTGTACTAACTCCATACTTGAACACAATATCTACAACCAGGTTGCTTCCTTGCTTGCATGAGTGGTTGTCATGTATTCTACCTCTGTAGTTAATAGTGCCACTACAAACTGTTTCTTACTCATCCAACTCACTACACCTCCAAATAGGTTAAACACATACCCACTTGGAGATCTTCTCTGATCCAGATATCCAGCCCAATCTACATCAACAAAACCACAAATATCCAACACTCTGTCCAATCCTGGTCTTCCTTGGCAGCAAAAACCATAATGACTAGTGTCATACAAATACCTAAAAACCCGCTTCATTAGTGTCCAATGATCCTTTCCTGGTTTTGAAATAAACCTGTTCAATACTCCCATTGCATGTGCAATGTCTGGTCCAATACAAACCATTTCATACATCAGGCTACTGACTACACTTGATATGGAACATGGGACATGTCCTCTTCCTCTTCTTGTGTCTTGGAACACTGTTCAGCAAATAACTTTACACCTACAGGAATAGGAACCTTCACTAGTTTACTATCCTGCATATTAATTCTCTGCAATATTGTCTCGACATACCTCCTCTGGTTTAACTAGAGCTTCCCCTTTGCTCGATCTCTTTTAATTTCCATGCTCAAAATATAGTTTGCAGCACCAAGATCTTTCATGTCAAATTTGGAGGACAATTGGGTCTTCAAATCCTGGATAATTTCTTTGTCATTTCCAACCAGCAACATATCATCCACATACAAGACCAAATAAATAACACGGTCACCAATTAATTTAAAATACACACAGTGATCTGATTCACTTCTGGTGAAGCCATGTCCCCGTATAAATGTATCAAATTTATGATACCACATCCTTGGTGACTGTTTTAACCCATACAGAGACTTCTTTAACTTGCATACCAGTTCTTTCTTACCCTTCACAGCAAAGCCTTTAGGTTTCTTCATGTAGATTTACTCTTCTAGATCCCCGTGAAGAAATTTTGTCTTCACATCCATCTGTTCCACCTCAAAATCAAAAGCAGTAACAACAGATAAAATTAATCTAATTGAAGTTACCTTGGCAACATGAGAAAAAATATCACCAAAATCAATTCCCGACACCTAGTAATAACCTTTTGCTACCAACTGAGATTTTTATTTCTCCACATTTCCTTCTGCATTTGTCTTCTTCTTGAACACCCATTTTCTGCCAATGTGTTTGCTTCGAGCTGAAAATCCACCAGATCCCAATCCTCATTTTTGTACAAAGATGCCATTTCATCAACCATGGCCTCTTTCCAGAGTTTTCCATCCTCTGCATCTACTGCTTCCTTCAAAGTTTTGGGATCATCATCAGTCATAGATAAAGAAAAATTTGAACAGAAAGTAGATGGACTATACCTTTCTGGTTGACTTCTTTCTCGAACTGATCTTCTCACACCCGGATTTTGTGGCTTTTCATATTCTGATTCCTCCTTAGCTGTAGAGTCTGATTCTTCCTCCTTTAGCTCAAACTCTATCTTCTTAGTTTCCTTTGGTTGGACTTCATGTTTAATAACATCTTTCACCTCTCTGAACACCACATCTCAGTTGTACACAAACTTCCTTATTACTGGGTTCCAAAGCTTATAACCCTTTAAACCATCGTTATACCCAATAAAGATGCACTTTTCAGATTTAATATCCAACTTGGTTCGTTTCTCCTTTGGAACATGTGCATATGAATCACATCCAAATACCCTCAGATGTGAAAGAGAGGGTTTCTTACTAGTCCATACCTCTTGTGGAGTTTATCCTCCAACGCTGATGAAGGTGATCTGTTGACCAGGTAACATGCTATCTCTGCCACATCTGCCAGAATTTCTGTCCTAACCCGGCACCACCGAGCATGCTTCTTGTCCTTTCCATCAATGTCTTGTTCATTCTTTCTGCAACTCCATTTTGTTGAGGTGTATATGGAGTAGTCTTCTTCCATGCTATACCACACTTCTTACAGAATTATCCAAATTTCTTACTGCAAAACTCTCCACCGTTATCTATCCTCAACACCTTTATCTTCTTCTCTGTCTGGTTTTCCACTAGAGCCTTGAATTCTTTAAACCTATCAAAGACTTCAAATTTCTTCTTAAGGAAATATATCCATGTATTTCTTGAGAAGTCATCTATAAATGATACATAGTACATAGACTTACCCAGTAATGGAACCTGCATAGGTCCAAACACATCACTATGCATAAGCTCTAATATATGTTTCACCCTCTTACCACCAGAGGGAAAACTCACCCAATTCTGCTTCCCATATACACAACTTTCACAGAAATAAAAGTCCAGAGAGCTATTACTCATACCTTCTACCATACCTTTACCATGAAGTATTCAAAGGCCCTTCTCTCCAATATGTCTAAGCCTTTGATGCCACATCATGGTCTTCTCTCTAGAGACCACTATATTTTTTGCTCCACTTTCAGGAACCACAGAACCATTGAACCCATCAACAACCGTGCTACCTTACAGCTTGTACAGAGTTCCAATCCGAACTCCCTACATCAATACCAGTGCTCCCCAAACCATATTGCAGGTATCCTTCTCGAACACTGTTTTTACACCTGCATCATCCAACTTTCTTACAAAATTTAGATTTCTGACCAATGCAAGAATATGCAAAACACCCGGAAGTGTTCTAACCCTTCCACCTTGCAACTTCAACTTTACTTTTCCACAGCCAACGATTCTAGCCTTCCTATCATCCCTTAAGAAGAGATCACCACCATCGTATTTCTCATACTCGTAGAACCACTCTCTATGGGGAGTGAAGTGAAAGGATGCACGTGAGTCAATCAACCATGCCTCATTATCTACATGAAGAACAACATAAGTTTACAAGGATGACCGAAAGAATCAAAATCCTGGAGAAGGAACTGACACTGAATGAACCTCTAAGTCAGGCTAAGGAGCAACTGTGGGCCAATACCATTGACTCTGTTAATGATATTTGGCCATCCATACAGGTTATTTTTGAACAAATTGATTTAATAAAGCAGGCTACATAAGCCATTCAAAGAATCAAAGCAGAACTTGGAGACATGCCAGAGGAAGCTACAAGGATCATTCACTTCCTCAACTCTAAGAACAAGTATGAGTTGTAGGAATTAGATATACCTGACAACACAGGTACAATTTTGGACGTTAAAAGAGTCCTCACCCAGAGGAATTTGATGTTGAACCTAGAGGATAAGTGCCAAACCATGCAACTGGCCATGGATAGGTTCATGGTGAAATTTGAGATTTTAATGGTAAGCTGATGACATAGGAGGATTATAATAAAAAAATATGAGAAGTGGCAAGAGATCAGGTGAATACTTCATCCATGAAGGGTATACTTATTGGAAAAGTATTGTATTAAACTTTTGAGAATTTGTTTTACCTCGAGCATTAGGTAAAACACCTTTTGTTAATAAGCCTACTTTTTCCAAGTATATAGAGGCAAATGAGATCTACAAGAAGATGCTCAATATCCAATTAACATATTTTGAGACGTGGGAAATACGAAATGATTTACTGTTGAAATACACAGTAAAAATGTAAAATGTATAGTAAAAGTAAAAGGGCACAGTAAAAGGATATTGATAGGTTAACCAAGTCAAAGTGTATCAAATGAAAGTGTATTAGATGAAAGGGCAGAGTAAATAGAGAATCCAACGTGAAGACCAAAAAATAAAGCAGACTAAAAGGAAAAATATCAAAGATTAAAGCCAACACAACCTAATAAGCAGGGACAACAAGCATCAGTTTAATAACCGTCCCTATCTTCTTGCATGAAGAATTTTCTTTCTCCTAGATTAGTTCCCAAGATAGTTTGGGATATGTTGTAAAATATTTTTGTATAAATACTTCATAATTCGAAGTATTTCTATACATTTGTAAAGTTATTTTGATCTTAAACGTAAGGGTTATTGTACCAATTTTCAAGTCAACTGACTGGAGCAAGTAATAAAAATATTGCATTACAGGACTCATGAGATGAGATATTGCAGTGAAGTATATTCTTTGTCTGATTTTGTTACTTTCTTATGTGTTTCATAAACTTAAATATCATCCAAATTTGAATGAATTAACTGGAAATTTAACTCAGAATTTATTTAAGTACACTCTGTTTTGCACAATTAATCATTTTCATGTTTTCCTCTGATATCTGGATTTGAGAACCCTTAATTGCTCTCCCATCCTAGTTGACCTCTTGAATTTATCTTCATAATACGGTCTAAGGAGCCTTTAATTGATCCCTAGATCCGATTGGAAACCATTTCATTATCTAGCCTTTGAGATCTGTAGTAACTCCTCTGTCTTGCCCTGTAGACACCATTTTTTAGAACTTGATACAGTCCTGTTTGTCTGGAATTTGACCCCATAGCCCAATGGTAAAAGAAACCCTCTATTCATCTAAGTAAGTGATCCCACCACCCAAATTCAAATCAAAACCCAAGTCCAACAATAACAAGCCTAAAATCAATTAACTAAAAGAAAGTTAAATCATAAAGAGAGAGCCCTCTCTGAGAACTAAGCAGGCTAGATCCTAATCTCCAAAGTAGGTTTGTGGTTACCTCTCAACATTTCTTTCTTTAACAACTTCTAGGTAAATACCATCCATCTTGAACGGGGCTGAGCATTATACATCATACTGAACTGGAAGATAAAATGAGCCTCTTAACAGTGGCCAGGATCCTATTGCAATACAAAGGCTGGCTGCTGCTACCCTACAAGAGGAAAGCCTCCGTCCAATTTCTCGATTCAGGGTCTGTGGCCATTTTACGACACTCTCGACTATCCTATTTGTTAACTCTCTCCTAGTTACTAGCTCTTAAGAAACAAATTTAAAATTACATACATGATTATATGTGTAAAAACTCGCTGAAATGTGTGAGTGCTAAGTTTATATGGCTGATTTTCCTGATTTTTTCCAAGTTTTGTTTTAAAAAATTATTTATTATTATTTTAAATTATATAAAATGTTTAGAAATGGTGAAATTTTTATAAAAATATTATCGAAATATTTTATAGAATTAGAATTATATATGTTAAATATGATTGTTATTGGATATTCATTATTTTAAAATTTAATAAAATGTTAGAAATTCCGAAAATTTTTATAAAAATAGTACGAATTATGTTATAGAATTAGTATACATAGGACTAAAGTTTCGCACCACTTGCGATTCAAACCAACATTTTTAATATTTTCTCTAATTAAAATATTGGTAAATATTATAAATTTATAAAATGAGAATTATAATATATTTAGTAGTGTTTTTATTAAAAAACTGAAATTCCATTAAATAGTTAACATTATCTATAGCCAAACGACATTAGTCAAATGACTTTGTTCTTATCCATAGGTTAACATTAATTATTATTATCCTTAGGCTAACATTAATCAAATGACTTTATTTTTAGTTTAGCCACCTTAGGGAGGAAAGAGGCAACCCATATACAAATAGATATAGATACAGATATCTAACTTGCTGATAGAATTGTGAAAGTGGAGTAGTAAAGAAGAAAGAGAAGGGAAAGTGGATTAGTTGAGCAACGAAAATTCGCTAATTTCTCTTTAAATTTATCGTAAACACTCTGCAAATTACATTTTCCCATGAAGAAACACTAGAACCCTTAAATTTGAGAAACATTAATATCATCATACACATGCACAAGATCATAAGGAATGGCCCTCTAGAATTTTGATTTATTAATGAACCAAAAATTACATTGATTTACAAAGGAAATGGCTCAGTCTGCAAGAGTACATAGCCAAAAACTCAGAGATAATACCACAAAACCTTTTCCCCACTCGCCAAACCCCACCTCAATCACTCGACACCCTACTTGACCCATCTCAATTCAAAATCAAGGCTCGCCTAGATATGCATAACCACAAGCACTGAGCTAATCCATTTGGCTCCTTTATATTCCTCACACTCCTCCTTCACACCTGTTCCAAGTTCTCTTTTGTAATGCGGCTTTGGTTGGTGTATTTTGGATGATCCCCTCTCATTGTGAAACTACACATATATATGGGCCATTCTTCCTCTATTTGGTTGCTTTCACATATGCTCAGGCTGGGTTCCATATATGGGCTATGCTCATTCTACAATCGTGCACTAATTCTTATTTTTATCTCTTCAACAAACTGAATCTAACTCTCTCTAGAGTAGGTAGGTTCTCTTCATCTTCCTCAATCGTTGCCAACTCTTCCTTCTCAAGGCATCCACAACTACATGGAGTTTCCTTGGCCTATACTCAATCATTATGTAAAACTTATACAAAATGTCTTGCCATCAAGCTTTCTTCAATGACAACTTTGTTTGGCTAGCAAAGTAGCTCAATGTGATGTTATCTGTCTTGACCACAAATAACTTCCCCAAAATATCGTGTCTCCACACCTGGAGATAGTGTACTAATTTTTCCATCTCTTTCGCATGGATAAGATGCCTCCTCCCCTAATACTACAACTTCCTACTCTTGAATTCTATAGGGTGATCATCTTGCATCAAAACTCCTATGGAAAAATCATATGCATTTGTCTTCACCTTAAATGATATCTCATAATCTGACAATTTCAATACGATAGCTATCACAATCTTACATTTGAGTTCCTTATGTGAAATTATACCCTTTTTTGTATCAATAAGGAGCCTATCTTTGAATATGCCCAACAAATTTTTGGTAGTAATTGGTCATCCAAGTGAAGGCACTCACATCATATGCATTATGAGGCTCCTCCCAATCTATTATCACCTCTATCTTCTCAAGGGGCATGAAAATACATCGTTGAACAACTGTAATAACCCTAGTCAGAATTCCATCTAAATAAAGTTAATAAAGGAAAAATAATAACCAAGGTCATGGGACACATGTTCCAAACTAAGTGTTGGAAGAAACATCCTAGTGTGGGTGTTCATTTTGTTTATTATCGCTAAGGAAATTGACAAAGGAAATGGCAAAGGCTTTGGAAAGGAAAAGTGGTATTAATTGACATTTTATTTATGAAAATAATGGAAATTAGGAGAAAAGGAAGGTGAAAGGTCATAGGTTCCATGTGAGGAGGAAGATGAAGGAAAATGTAAAATTGAAGAAAATAGAGGCCTCATTAATAAAAGGCCTTCTAAGGATCAGTTTGTAACATTTTATCAATTCAGTTTTGGAGCTCCCTCTCTATTCCCTCTCTCTCACAATCTTGGACACTTGGAGTTTTTCTTGGAGCACTATAGCATTGGATCAAGGAACCAATAAGGCAAAGGAAAGAAAATATAAATCAAGGAAGAGTAGGATCACCAACTCGACATGTTGAGTCTTTCTTCTTGGTTTTTTGACACTTTCCTTTCATAACATTGCAAATTGTGTGATATCCTCATCACATTTCTTACAAAAATGGTGTTTCCCATGACACCACATCTCAGCAAGGCTTCTAGGCACACGTTTGGTGCATGGACGAGACAAGGGTACATCTTGGCACCCTAGGGATTGACATCCTTTCCCACCCTGAGTTGTTGCCATCCATGATATCCCTTGGATTTCCAATGGATGCTTCCTCTCAATAACCCTCATCTCCTTCTCCCATCTCCATTAGGACTCATAGGTCTCCCATCCATTCTCTTATGGAGCATCATTCTATTTAATGAAGTACTCTCTCTTCCTATTGTTTCCAATGTCTGAATTTTGATAGCCTATGATCTCCTCAAGGTCTAACTTTGGATGATCAATAATCAATGTTGGTGAACATGGTTGTTTTTCTCTGCTCGGATCCTCTATATCCACCTCACCTTTCTTCAATTGACTAATATGGAATACTTGGATGACTATTTATCAAATGGAAAGGCATCTCTAGCTTATAGTCCACATCACCAATCTTATCCACAACTCAGAATGACCCCTGAAACCTCCTCGCATGTGATCTACACATCCCAACAGGTGGTGGAAACTACTGCTTGGCCATCTTGAAAAATACCATATCTCCCACACTGAACTCTTCATCCCTCTAATTTGTGTCTGGCAACTTCTTCATCATCTCTACTACATCTGTTAAGTGCACTCAAGCTATCTCTAACCTCTCTTGCCAATGGTTCATGAACTTTAGAGCTAAGAGACTCCTTTCATAGTATCCCTATATTAAGTGTCTCTACCATACTCAGCTAGAGATATTTTATTTTATGTTTTATTTTATTTTATTCTTTAGTTTTATTTATTTTTGTCAGGCCAGGGTAACTCCAGAATGAGCGGGAGAAAAACTAATCTATTATTCATTAGCTAACACATACTTATATACATAAACATGACGGATCAGTTCATCTTCTTGATGACTGTCCAGTTCACCCATCCTTTTCGGATTAGGTGTCAAAATTCCCCCCCTTAATCTGAAGGGATGTTGGTGAGTCCAAGCATCGTTCTGAATCTTTCAAGCTTTTCTCTTCCAAGCGCTTTGGTGAAGATGTCTACAACTTGCTCATTTGTGGAACAATGGCGGAGATGGATTGTTTTGGCCTCAACATGATGTTGGATCAAATGATATTTAGTATTGATATGCTTTGTACGATCATGAAACTTTGGGTTCTTGGCCAACTTTATTGCAGAGGTGTTGTCAATCATGAGTGGAGTTGATTGTACTTGTTTCACCTGCAAATCTTCAAGAAATTTTCTGAGCCACACAATTTCTTTTGTTGCTTCAGCTGCTGCCACGTATTCTGCTTCTGTTGTGGAATCTGCTGGAACTGATTGTTTGCGTGATCTCCAAGAGACAGCTCCTGATCCAAGACTCATAGCATATCCTGAAGTAGATACTCCAGTTTCTTTGTCTCCATCGAAGTCTGAATCAGAGTATCCAATCAAGCTGAAGTCGTCCACCTGTGTATACTTGATTCCAAGGTCTTGAGTTCCCTTCAAGTACCTTAGAACTCTTTTTGCAGCAGACCAATGTCCCTCACAAGGCTTTTGCATAAACCTGGAGAGGATTCCAACAACAAATGAAATGTCTGGTCTGGTAGTAGTGAGGTAGATGAGACTTTCTACAAGCTGTCTATACTTTGTTGCATCCTCAAATTCCTTTCCTTCAATAGATGTGAGCTTTAAGTTTTGTTCCATTGGAGTAGAAAGAGGATTGCACTCTGTCATGCCAAATCTGTTTAACAAATCTCCAATGTATTTCTTTTGAGAAAGAAATATGGATTTTGGATGTTGGGTTACTTCAATGCCAAGATAGTAATGAACATAGCCCAAATCAGTCATTTCAAAACTTTTTCCTAATTCTTTCTTTATGGATGCAATATAACTTTCATTATTCCCTGTCATTAAAGATCATCTACATATACCACAAGATATACAACTGTTTTGCCAACTTTCTTGACAAATAAAGTTGCATCATCAAGATCAAAATGATTGAAGTTGAGTTTCAGAAGATGCTCAGTTAGCTTTTCATACCAGGCTCGTGGTGCTTGTTTGAGGCCATACAAGGACTTCACAAGTTTGCATACTTTATGTTCATGTCCTTTCACAGCAAATCCTTCAGGCTGGGACATAAAAACATTTTCTTTTAGATCTCCATTCAAGAAGGCAGTTTTTACATCCATTTGATGGACTTCCCAACCGTTCTGAGCTGCTAGTGCAAAGAGTGTCTGGATGGTGGCCCATTTTGCTGTGGGAGCAAAATTTTCCTCATAATCGACCCTTCCTTCTGTGCAAAACCTTTTTCCACAAGCCTAGCTTTGTGCTTGTCAAGTGAGCCATCAGCTTTGTACTTGTTCTTGTAGACCCACTTGCAGCCAATTGGTTTGGTTCCAAATGGAGGATCAACCAGCTTCCAAGTGCCGTTCTTTATGAGGGCATCATACTCCTTTTGCATCTCTTCTTTCCATTCATCATGAGAAGCAGCTTCTTAAAAGGAAGTTGGTTCAAAATCTGTAGACAAGTTCAATTCACAATCATAAGAAACATCCATATCAATAGGTGAATTAGAGTCATCTACATCACCTCCATTTTTTCGATTTGCATTTCCGGTTCCTGTTTTTCCAATTTCATCAGGATGAACACTTTCAAGTGTCTTTGTCAGCCACTTTGGGGGACCTTTCTGAGATGGTCTAGGCTGCTCTGTTGATTGAGTTGGGAGTGAATCAAGATTGAGTCTCCCAATTCTATCAATTACATCACTTAAAGCATCATCCGTTGTTGGAGTTTCAGACGGGGGTGAATCTTCTTCAGAAGAAGATTCCACATGTTGATCTAGTATAGGAATCCCCCCTTCAAGATGTGGAATCTGATTTTCAAATTCTTGAAATGATTTCATTTTTGCGAATCTATCCAAACGATCAAGTTGCCGCTCAACAACATTGTCAGATTTGGATGATTCAAGAAAAATTACGTCTCTAGATATAAAAAACTTTTTATTTTCTTCATCATAGAGGCGGTATGCTTTGGAGGTATTTGAATACCCCAAGAAAATACACTTACGACTTCTAGCACCAAGTTTGTTTCTATGTACCTTTGGTATCAAAGCATAACAGGTGAACCAAAAATCCTGAGATGTTTTACCGAAGGAACATGTCCATACCACAATTCATAAGGAGTCTTGTTTCTTATAGCACTAGATGGACATCTATTCTTTATATATGCAGCACATAGAACAGCATCAGCCCAAAACATTATCTTTACATTTTTGAAAAAAGCATGGATCGTACCATATTCAAGATTGTTCTATTCATTCTTTCAGCTACACCATTCTGTTGGGGATTATAAGGCACAGTTGTTTGATGTTTAATCCCATGTTGGCGAAGATAGTGTTCAAATTCATTTGATGTATATTCTTTTCCATTATCAGTGCAAATAGACCCAATATGAGATTGTGCATCATTTTCAATCCATTTATGAAAATTCTTAAATGTTAGGAAAGCATCAGATTTGTTCTTCAATAAATAAACCCAACACATTCTGGTGTAGTCATCAATAAATGTCATGATATATTTATTTCCATTTGCAGAAGGAACAGGCATTGGACCACATAAATCTGAATGAATAAGTTCAAGCTTCCTATGTGCTCTTGAATGTGAGTCATGAAATGACTGTTTGCTATGCTTTCCTAGAATGCAAGCATCACATTGCTTAAGTTTTCTAGGAATTGTAGGCAAACCAGCAACACCATTTTTCTTCAATAAACGGAGACTGTCATAGTTTAAATGTCCAAATCTAGCATGCCATAATAAACTAGATGGAAGTGTACCTTCTTCATGATGAGAAATATATGAGAAATGTTGTGCATGAGCAGATGTTCCTTGCAGTTTGAAAAGTCTTTCTTCTTCTATTCACCTCATGATGACAAGTGAGTGATCAGATGCTTTTCTTACCTCAGGCTTGCCATCAAACATATGAATGGATTTACCTTGCTGGCGGATGTGGACCAAGGAAAACAAGTTTCTCTTGAGCTGTGGGAGATATAGAACATGATCCAGAAGAAAGTCTGGAAGACCAGGCAGTTTAAGCCTGATTGTGCCAAGCCCTGATGGCTTGATTTTTGATTTATCTGCAAAGTATACTGCTCCATCAACATTGTCAGTGAAATCTTCAAAAATATCTTTTTATGAGTCATGTGGCAGGTTGCTCTTGAATCAAGTAGCCAATCATTTTTCCATGAAGCAAGTGAATTATTAAACAAATCTTCATTACTCCAATGTTACATTGTGCTTCAACATAGTGAGCGGATTCAGGTGCTTTACCTTTGTCTTATCATCAGTTTTACCTTTCTGTTGGTTTCTTTTCTGCTCAATTTTGTCCCATGGTAGCTTGCATGTAGAGGCATCATGTGATCCATTTCTTTTGCAGCGAATGCAGTGTAAATCTACCTTTTCTCCTTGAGAATGTCTGCCCCCCCTGCCTCTGAAATATCTTCCTCTTCCTCTTCATCCACCTCTTCCTCTTGTAGAATCTTGAGCAAGATACTTTTCTTTATGAGCAAGGCACATAGTCTCTTCAGAAGATTTAGGGGTTTTCTTCTTTCTGAAAGCTTTCTCTCTTTCAGCAAACTTTTTCACAAGAGAGTCAAAGGTATATCTTTGAGATTTCCATTTGCCTGCAATGACTCAAGATAATTGGAGTAAGTAGGATAAAGTGCCTTAAGAAAAGCAATAAGAGGAATATCCAATTCAACCTTAGTGGATTTGATATCATGCATTATAGACTTTACTTCAGATGCAAGAGCAAGAGGATCATTAATTTGCAATTCAAGAGTAAAGAGTTTAATCATGAGTTGAACGACTTCAAGTGCAGAATGTGAGTCATAGAGTTCTTTCAGCTTTTGTGAAGCTAAAAGGCAGTTGAATATGATGAAATATGGCGACTCACCTCTTCATTTACAGATGCTGCGATTAATGCATAAGCTTTGCTGTTCTTGTTTTCCCAAATGACAAGCTCTTTGTCTGAGGTATGCTGTACTGGGTCATTGCCTCCTTCTCCGACACACACTCCTTTCCACAACTCATTGAAGATGAGGGTGTGTTTTATCATCCGGGACCATTCAGGGTAGTTCTCCTTGCCAGTGAGAACTATTCCTACCATGGATATGATTGAATGCATTCTGTAAAAAATTTCTTTTTTTTTTGCTGATAGAAAAAAATACTTTTGCCAATATACAATAAAAACGTACTCAAAAGGGAATTCTCAAAGGGTATTGTTGTCCACTAAAATTTCCAACCTAAGATTTTCATGTACCCATTGAATCACTGTCATCACAACTTCAATACACATACAGAAAATGCCGTTCAAAAATGTACACAGCTACCAATAAAAATCATTCAATGTATGCGCAGTATACAACATGGGATGCCCAATCCTTTCACACGAGTTTAAAATTCACCAAAGTCCAGCTCCTTGTTTTAGTCCATGTTTCAGTTAAAGGCTCACCCTGTCGAGCAAGTTCACGTTATTTTTGCAAAAAAATACGAGATCGTCCCAGGCCAAAATGCAGCCTAGGGTTTCCGTGATAGCGTAGCGAAGGTTATCGCTTTCGGAGACAAGGCAGCTGCTGATCTCTTTGCTGCAGTTGGTGATGAGCCTACCGAGCCTGTGGGAGGGAAGGGCCGACAGGAACGAAACACCGGCGGGCTATCACGTTGGGGTGCGTAAACCAAAACTTACGTTCTGGTACCAAAATCCTCCACCACTTGGGACCTGTGTGTAAACCAAAACTTACGTTCTGGTACCAAAATCCAGCGTTCAATAAATAGCGTACAAAAGAGCTTAAGCGTTCAAGAGACGAGCTTAAGGTATCAAAGCATAAATACAACGTTGTCAATGATGCCAAGTCTCCAGCTCCCAACCTAATGGCGTGATTTGCAAATGGTGTGACTGACGGACAGGAGGGGGCGTAAGGATATACAACGTTTCAATGGATTGAAAGAGCAGCACAACATTTCAATAATGAAAAGAGCAGCACAAAGTTTCAATAATGAGGTGTAGTAAAAAAATGGGCGGTCAATGGAAGGGGACTGTGGTATATTGGTACTCAATGCTACATAATGAATACATTAAACAATGCTCAACGAAGGTTCCAACGTATGCACACACAATGAATACAATGCTCAACGGAGGTTCCAACATACGCAGGACTCCCAATAATAATTATTTTGCAATTATTTCAAGAATCGAAACCAACATAGCTTCATACACAAAGGACCAACGCTTGTGACAGGGCCAACGTTCAGAAAAAACGCATATGACAGACAGGTGTACAATGTTTAGAAATAAAAAGCATATGACAGACAGGTGTACAACCCACAACAGCAACAGTGAAGGGAGTTACAAAGAGCATGAGCTAAAAGAGGAGCTGGCTCTGATACCATGTCAGGCCAGGCAGTAGCTCCATTTGGCAGAAAAACTGATTCATATTATTCCATTAGGTATGTTATTGTTATATACAAAAGGGTGTGACTGTTCAGTTAATCTCCTGATGACTCCTCACATTCCTAATTTAATTATTTAGGATTAGGTGTCAACAAATTACACTAGTAAAAAATAATAAATAATAAACAAGTATCATGTCCATAAATTACAAAAAAGTATGTTGTGAATACCATTTAAAACTAGTGAGATTTAAAACTAGTCAGAGTTAAAACTAGGGTAAAAAAGAAAACACTCTTTATTTTCAAAAACCTTGGTAAAAAAAAAACTCTTTATTTTCAAAAACCTTGTATATTCTTTGGTCTAAATCCAATATAAATCTTGATTAAGTTATAAAACCAAATCTTTAATATCTAATTCCCTTATCAAATTTTACATCAACAATAATAATTAACTCAACTACATCAAATAATATTAAAATTTTAAAAATTAAAAATTATTATTTTTTAAATAGTTTAAGAGTTAAAAAACTATATCAAAATTATTTTTCATAAAATTATATTATTATTATTATCAATCAAATATAAAAATAAAAGGTAACATAAAAGGATATAAAAATAAAAGGTAACATAAAAGGGAGAGCAGCTAGCTTATGAGAGAGATTAAAAATGAGATACAAAAATAAAAGGTAACATAAAAGGGAGAGCAGCTAGCTTATCAGAGAGATTAAAAATGAGATACAAAATTGCTTAAAAAAAGTATATAGAACGAGGAGAAAGGTTGAAGGCATAGATTCGGATTAAGGGAGGTCATGAATATTCATGCGTTCATCGCGGTTGCTAAGGAGATAAACTACCACTTTAATTAAAAAGTGATGAAAAGTTTTAATCGAAATGACAATTTAATTTTTTGTACACTATTCTCCAGTGAGCGACAGAGTTTCGTTGGCAGTTTGTGGAATCACACATATATAAATATGTGCACCCTCTCTGGATGGCAGCTTTTAAAAGCGGGAGTTTACTTGCCATGAATGTTGGGCTGAATGATCATTCAATTGCTTTAACCGGCATGATATTCTTTTGACTTGTGCTGCATTTGACTGGTAGATGGCAATTAGAAAGACCCTTATAATAGTTATGGCGATAATTCACAAACGTAAATGTTTCCCTGCCGGAAATCAAATCAACCCTCGTTATAATTCCACACAATTCACAGAACATGCCCTTCCCGGGCACTCATTTGGATGGATGATGGATAATTATATTGCAGGTGGCGTCTGGTGAAATGAATTGATATAATGGAAAGTGATGCAATCCAGCAAAGGGATGAAGCTCTCAAAGAAAAGGAAGAGCTTGCCCACAGGTTAGATCAAATTTCAAAGCAGAAGGATGAGCAAAGGGATGAAGCTCTCAAAGAAAAGGAAGAGCTTGCCCACAGGTTAGATCAAATTTCAAAGCAGAAGGACGAGCAAAGGGATGAAGCTCTCAAAGAAAAGGAAGAGCTTGCACACAGGTTAGATCAAATTTCAAAGCAGAAGGACGAGCTTGAGAGAGAAATTGAATATTTAAGGGAGTTTGCACGAGAAACTTCAGGCAAGTTAAACGGTTTGGAACTAAGATTATCCGATGAATTTGAGAAACGCAAATTTTCTCAGCAAGAGATTTACATTTCTAAAGCTCATGAATCGCTTGAGAGATTAATGAAGATGCTTAATGATCAAAACCCACAGAATCCTCAAACAACAGAATCTGTTTCAGAAGAACCTAAATCATCTTGTGAAGATCGAAATGATTTTTCCGACAATCCACATGAAGATTTAGAGATTAATGGGCATCTGCAGGTCTCCTTTGCTGGGGCAAGGGCCGTGTCAGAGCTTGCTGAGTCAGCAGAGGCGATTTTTAGGCATTACGATCAAAAGAACAAGAAGGAAAAGAAAGAGTTAGAGAATAGTGTCGTAAGTTTAACAGAAGAGAATAGGGATATTAGTAAATTACTTAGGAGCGCTTTAGCAGAGAAGGAGGCAGCTGAGAAGGCCTTCTCTAAATCAAAAGGAGGCAGTGACCAGAGGAAAGCTGCAATTTTCCAGATAGCGGAAAGAGGGTTGCAGAAAGTTGGATTTGGATTTAGGGTTGGACCCTTTTTCCAAGGGGATCCTGAAAGTGTGGCATTCAATGGAGGAGGGACACCAGAGAGTGGAGGAGGGACACCAGAGAATGAAGGAGAAGAGGAGGTTTTCAGCCTGGTATGAAGAATTCTTCACGTAACTACTTAGTTATCGGGTTTGTGGAACTTTTGTACAAATTTGGGATTTGCTATCCAACATTGCATGTTTTTGCATTTCTTGTTGGTTCTTGCAAACCAAACTTTTGTCAGAATGAAATAAGCATTGCATGTTTCTGCATTTCTTGTTGGCTCCTGCAAACCAAATTTTTGCCAGAATGAAATAAACATTGCATGTTTCTGCATTTCTTGTTGGCTCCTGCAAACCAAACTTTTGCCAGAACGAAATAAACATGCAATTTTTTGTGCAGTACTGTATGAGCTCTCAGTGGGTCTAATTTATGATTGATCATTCTCTTTTCAAGTTATGCTGCCTTGAACTCAGCCTTGGTTCAGTCTATGCTTGGTGACAACTGGCTAATAGCGTGTTTCTGCATCATGCTATAGTTTATCGATTTATGTAGGATTTTCGGCATGCCAATTGACATTGTGTAGCATTAAAATATGTTCGCCTCATGCACTCAACATATTGTTCTTGATCACAGTGTAGCAGTCCCATTGATCATTTTGTTCTTTTCCGGATAGTTACTTTTTATTTTGAGTGACTGGTAAAGAAGAAACTCTGTATTATATGCAGAGATTACAATGGTATACAATACTTTTGAGGGGAGGGATTCCCTCCCCACCGATCACAGTTGGCCTTTGAAGTAAAACCTGGCTCTCCTGGTCTATCTTCCGTAGATTTATGTAAATTTTAAAATGCAAAATCTTATATTGATGTGAAATATGGCACAACATTTGCAACAATGTTCCACCAAGTTTCGGGGATGGGGGTGACGCGGGAACAGGGAGATGCAGAGGGGGGACATGTGGGAGCACCACCAAATTTTAGGGAAATTCAGGGGGATCAGGGGACGTCAGGTGTGTGTATTAAACATGATTTATATTCAATAATGAAATACATTGTTTCATACACGATAAATGATTCAATGAAATAGAAATAGTAAAATGTTATATACATTGATTTAATTTTATCATTTATTATTCTAGAATTTGATTAGTACTAAGCAAAATAGTAGATAGTAAAGTTTGAAGACTGGAATAGTAAATCAAAATTGCTCAAACTCAAAAATAGTATAAAGTGACAAGTCAAAGATTTGGTCTAAGGTCATCAGTATGTGGAGTCAAGACTCAAAAGTTAAAACCAAAAAATGAACAATGGACAATGAACCAATATTGTCAGAACCACCCTGGTGATCGAATTGGTTGACCCCAAAACTGAGAGTTGGGAAAAAGATTGGACCAAAAAACTGATCAACCAAAAAATACATAAGTATTCAAATTTTGAAAAAAGAAATAGGTAAATATTTGGGAGTGGTTACCTATGGCCTTGGTGAAAAAAAAGTCTTAGTACTCATGGGGTTTGAGAAAGATGACGAATAATCAGGCAGAAGCCTATGGCTTGCTACAAGGCATCCTCTAAGCCAAAGAAAATTAGGTTTCCTCTCTTATTGTGTTGGGGAATTTTTTATTGTCATTCAACACATGGTTAAAGATTCATCTCCAAGAGATAAGTTTTTGGATAATCTCTTAAAACGTGTGAAGAAGGCTACAAAAGATATCCCAATTATGAGTTATAAGCACATACTATGGGATGATAATAAGGAAGCGGATGGATGTGTCAATCTGGGATGCAATCTAAAATTTGGTGAATTGATGGTTAATGGCGAATTAAGACCATCTTTCATTCCCTAGTAATAGTTCCAATAATAAGTCATGCAACATCAAGTTACATCATAAGCTAGGAGTGTATTTGCTGTAAATTTTGTTGAAATTTCGCCTACAATGTGGTTATCTCATGTTGGAATTTCGTCAAACACTTGGTCAACACTCAGATTTCCGACTCTATTAAAACCTTCAGCAATAATGTATTTTAACCCAAACACATCCAATCTGATTTTTATGAGCAGAAACACTGAAGACTAAATCTGAACTTTAAATGATAAAGATAACTGTAAAAATGCACAAAAATTGACACATGAGATTTTTGGGCAAAGCCCCTGGAAAAACCCCAAAGGGAAAACTGGTAGAGAAGAGGCAATTTTATTAAATGCTCACAGAGAAATTTCTGAGTTTACAACAATTAATTTCCAGCAAAAACCAAGTACTTATCCAAAAATTGTGCCCAATACTCTCTTGAAAAAGGTGCCACACGCTGTCTAGAATTCCGTGCCTCTGCTGTATTGACTGTACAGACCGTGCGGACAACACTAAATGCACCAGAAAACAGTCTAGAAAACAACACCCTTGCTGTCTCAGATTTTGTGCCAATTTTTCCTGTACTAAACAACAATATTTCTCCTTGAAATTCATGCCCTCTCAGCTGAAATTTCGTTCCAGGATTTATTGCTGTACAACTTGCATTAATAGCTGAAAATCTCCTAGAAAAACGTGCCCTTTCCCTACTGCAAGCTTCTTTGAGAAATGTGTCCTTCTCTTGCAACTAGCTGCCTTGGAATTTATGCTGTTCCTCGTTGCTCCTTCTCTTTTTCTCCTTAACCCTCTTTTCCTCTCTTTCTCTCTTGAAAAGTGTGCCTCTTCACTTCCCCAATTGCTTTTTATAAACTCATCACAATTACTAAAACCATTAAATCTTGCCATCTCAAGATCAACAGTTGTGACTTAATCTCTCATTGAGACGACTTAAGTCATTTTTAGAAAAAACACTTTCTAAAATCACTTAAGTCACTTTTAGTAATTAAATATAAAAAACCACTTTATAAATAAAATGTCTAGGAAGTGACACTTGCTCAATCTCTTCTACAGGCTAGGTACTGCCATTGCAGAAGTACCCCCGAACTACAATTTCTAACACTCCCTCTTAGAGAGAGAGGTACTTCTGGCACCTCTACCACCTTCGGGATTTGACTTCGAGTCCATCACACTGTTTACTGTAGCAACTCCCTTTGAACTAGAAGCTCCCTTTGACTCAACAACTTGTCTTGCTACCTGTCCTTGAACTGAAGACTTGTGCTAGTAACTCATGCTCCTAGGAGACTCCTCTCTCCCACCCTGAGCATCCTCCTCCATCATCTCGAACCATGACGATCTCTTGACCGAGCTAGAAGAATCCTCTCCTCCAGCTACCTCTGGGACTACCATTGAACATGAGATCCATCTGGACTCACCATCCACAAGATGACTTGCCAGCGTGTACATCCTGCCCACATGGATGACAATAACTCGTGCCGAATCCACATTCTCTCCCATCAGATAAATCACCACCTATCCATTACAAAATAGAGCAACATATCCGTCATCCTCCAAAGCTGCCACGGAGAGAAGATTTGCTCGCAACGCTGGTACCCAAAGCACATGGTCACCCTCCGTATATCTTCCTAACTTTATCTGGAATCCCACATATCTAGTCCCCCACACTTTAGGTGTGGTGTGCACCCTGTTGTCAACACACATGTCTGAGTCGATACTTGTCATACTCAAGAACATAGCTCTAGTCCCTGTCATGTGGCGCGATGCCCCATTGTCGACAAACCAAACTCCAGTGTTCTCGCACTCAGTGACATTGCTCCTCGAAAGATGAGATATCAAGGAGAACTCCTTCTCGAACTTCTCTGCAAACTTAGCAACCTCAGTTGAACCAACTACCTGTTTCTCATTCTCCTTACCTTTCTTCTTGTTTGGACATTGGCCTGGATAGTGACCAAACTCGTGATATGCAAAACACTTGACTTTGCTCATGTCCTTCTCGGAAGTAGATTCCCCACTTCCCTTTACATTTCCCTTGCCTTTACCCTTTACTGCAAGGGCCACATTCTCTTTGTCACCACCATTTGTCTTCACCTGATCTCTACTCATAGATCACTCTCGAACCTCTTCTTGAGTAAAGTCATCCCACAATCTTTCCAATCTGGAAGATGCTCTCTACCCACCACACATTTCATGAAAACATCCCACTCCTTGGTGAAGCCCTTCAAAGCTATATGAACCAACTTTGAGTCTAAAATGACCTCTCCAACTGCTGCCAACTCATCTTTCACCTGAGCAACTCTAGTGAGATAGGAGGCCACACTCTCTCCTTTGACCATCCTAGTATTAAGGAGGAGCTTGTCCTTAAGGGCCATTTTCCTATTCCTGTTCTTTGCCTCGTACAAATTTTTAAGTGCATCCCACATTTCCTTGGCTGTTTGTTTTTCAGCCAAATGTGGAATGAGGTGGTCTCCCGCACAATCCAAGATCATCCTCTGTGCCCTTTCTTCCTTCACTTCATGAACATCTAGAGCAATAGGATTTGATGTGGGCATAGGCACAACAATGTTAATAAAGTTCCACAACTTGTTCTCCTTGAGAACAACAACCATTCTCACTTTCCACTGCAAGTAGTTAAAGACCCCTTCCAACCTGTCCTCATATCTGATATTGGAAGAACTAACTAATCATCACTTTTCCCTTCACAATTCCCTTTTGCAATCACTACAATAAACCTGTGTCAACACTTGTCCACTGTACTTTAACAACCTTGCTTTGATACCATGTTGAAATTTCACCTATAATGTGATTATTTCATGTTGGAATTTTGTCAAACACTTTAACACTCAGATTTTCGGCTCCAATAAAAATTTCAGCAATAATATATTTTAACCCAAACACATGCAATCTACTTTTTATCAGCAGAAACGCTGAAGACAGTGCCCTTACTATCTTGATTTTTGTGTTTTTCTTGTACAAAACACCTTGAAATTCGTGCCCTCTCAGCTGAAATTTCGTGCCAAGATTTACCACTGTACGAAATGCATTAATGGCTAAAAATCTCCTAGAAAAACATGCCCTTTCCCTAATGCAAGCTTTCTTGAGAAATGTGCCCTTCTCTTGCAGCTAGTTGCTGCACACCACTGTGCCACGGGAATGCGCCCCCGCCCACAAGCTGCCTTGGAATTTGTGCCCTTCCTCGCTGCTCCTCTTTTTCTCCTCAACCCTCTTTTCCGCTCTCTCTCTCTTGAAATTTGTGCCTCTTCATTTCCCCCATCTCCTTTATAAACTCATTAATTACTAAAACCATTAAATCTTGTCATCTCAAGATCAGTGTTTTTAAAACCTGAACCGGTGATCGGACCGGTCCACCTAATGAACCGGTTTGCCGACCGGAACCGGTCTAACCAGGATTGGTTTGGTCTAAACGAACTGGTTTTAGAAAAATACATTAAATAATTAATTTTTAATGAAAAAAACTATTTTTAAGATTTAAAACCATGATTCCAAGCCAATAGCTCATTTATATACCCTGTAAAGGTGAATATATCAAAATAGCATCGAGTGCAATACATATCATCGACAAAATACATAAGCAATGAGGCTGTAAATGGCCTCTAGAGTGCAAAAACAAAGCCTACAAACTATGCGGCTAGTGGCCTACTACAAGACTCAAGTCTACATATATGATAATAATATAATAGTGATCAACATTATCACTTGAAACTTCTCATGAGTCATCATGATCAAACTCAGTTGGTTGAGTCTCGACTCCCAAACTTTGCAGTCACAAACTTCTTTATTGGTTCAGCGACTTGAGTCCCAAACTTCTGAAGGTATTCTGCCCTAATATGCCCTATTATTTCATTCGGTTCTCCACATGGCTTTACATGGCCTCCTATCCCAGCAAAGTGTTGCTTGAACCTGTTAATACCCCCTCCTTGAATGGATTTTTGGCACTATTTGCAGATCATTTTGCCATCAATCATATCACAACGAGCTCATGCAGTATCTTTGGCTTTTGGAGGCATGATGACTACTACCTAGCTTAAACTCTGTTGTTCCACTACTCCAGCAAAAACTCAGCACTCTCCAAGCTCCCAAGCAAACTCACAAACACTCCAAATGAGATGTGTGAGACAAATGAGAGGGAGAGGGGCCTCTTAAAGGCTTGGAGAGGGTGTTTTTGGAGGGAAAGCACCCTTAGTTTCCTCCCAAAACCCCTAAAACACACTCAGCAAGTCGCTTTTTCAGCTCACCGTGGGCATGCCTCCTAACCGACCAGTTTGCTATAAACGACCGGTTCCGTCCTAAACCGACAGGTTAGGACCGGTTTTTGTCAAAAAAAGGTGAAATGGGCCTGCTAACTGGGTTTTTTGGTTGGTTTCGACGGGTGGGTTTGCTAACCGGCCAGTTAGACCGGTAATCGGTTAGCAAGACCGGTTTTGAAAACTGTGCTCAAGATCAACAGTTCTGACTTAATCTCTCGTTGAGATGATTCAAGTCACTTTTAGAAAAAATACTTTTTAAAATCACTTAAGTCACTCAAAAAAGCTACTTTCTAAAATCACTTAAGTCACTTTCAGTAATTAAATGTCAAAACCCACTTTATAAGTAAAGTGCCTAGGTAGTGACACTTGTTTAGTCACTTCTGTAGGTTAGGCACTGCCACTACATAAGTACCCCCGAGCTACAATTTCTCACAGAATCTGGTTTATTTTGGGGCTCTATGGGAAGGTATTCACCTCCAAAAAACCGCCCTTTGTTTGTGTGAGTAATGTTAGATGATCCAAAAATCCAATTTTATCATAGGTTATAAAATTGGAATAAAATAATTATTAATTTAAGATATTAAATTAATAATTACTATTCTAGAATGTTTAATTATTTAATGGAGACTTTTAGAATTAGCATATTGTTGTAACTAGATATGACTTTCCAAATGTGTCGTATCTTAGGCTCTATTATAGGAGATTAGTTAGCTAGTTGGTTTGAATAGCATTTATTGTAAATGGACACTTGTTATTTAATAAGTGATCCATAATTAGAGGTAGTTAGGACATGGAGCTTATAAATAGCTCATTGCAAGAGTGTTTGGATGTTCAGGTGTAAACTCTTGCAAAATCAAATTATGTAATTATTTTTTCTGATTAATAAAATTACGTGTCTGAGGACACTTCTGCCATTAAGTAATGTGCCTCTCGGGAGGACACTTTCGATTTTGAATAGGGAAAATTAGTTTGAAAGACTTAGACTTATGATGATGTATTTGCTATACACCAGGCGTCGATTTTGATCTAATACAAAAATTCTCATTATTGTGGGGAAAAAACACATAAATATTTATGCACATCCATATGAATCCAAACCATTATACACAAATATGCAAAGCTTCTCATATATATAGCAAGGGTGCATATAACCATAATAGCACCAAGTGCAATGCATATTTGAACCAAAAATACATCAACAAAGAGACTCTAAATGGCCTCTATAGTAAAAAAAATTCACGCTACAACAAATATGTACATATCATTAAAATCATTGCGTATATTGGGATCCTCATCATCAATATCATCCTCTAAGCATTAAAATAAGATAGAAGAAACTTAACATGTCAAGTTGACATTTTGTTTGAGTGATATGTACAATTTTACTAGGGTCATGACATAAGAGTTTAATAATCAATGCCACCAACATCGAGGTACATAGAGGGCTTGGTGCTCTTGATTAAATGCTAGTTCTATACCCCCATACATGATAGAATCCAATGAAAACATTGCAATCCCCCAAATCCTGAAATCTTGAAAATTGTTAAGTCTGCTGGATTTTGAGTGGGATCTAAAATTCTACTTTCTCCATATAAAATTCAATGGGGTTAGAAACAATCTCAAACATCCAGAGTAAATTAATGGTAATGTTAAAAAATTTAAGTACATCATTTTACTTTAAGTATTTAACATTACCATTAATTACATAGCATTAGTAGGGCCCTAGGGTTGAATATTAGGCTTCCCCGCTTATACATTATTGTTTTCAAGCAAAATTCAGGGGGGTCTCCCACAAGCACCCCTTTTGGAGAAATGCATCCCCCACATTGGGAAATGTTCCCCCTTGTGTTTCCTTGAGTTTCCCCAAAAGGGGGATGTGGGGAAACATTTCCCGAGGCGTCCTCCTGTCCCCGGTGCGTGTGAAACGTGAGGAGGGTGCACCCCACCTTGGGGGACACGTTGTCGTGGAACACTGATTTACAAAGCATTTTATTATGAAAAAATGGGCTGCTAAAGCGGGCTACTGCTATTGCTAGTATGAGGATGTAAGAGCCTCATTAACCGCCTATCTGATGTTCAAAGTCCTTAAATAAAAGCGTCACTTGGTGCATTACAGGACTAAACATGTCCAAAATTTTAATGTGACATCCTAGTGGACATAGTTAAAAAAAAGAAAGAAAATAAAACATGATCAAAATCATTAAGATGAGAAATCATGTAGCTATGCCTGCGGGGATTAGTCTGGTGGCAGGAGGATCGTCCCTATCATTGTTTGGCAACCCTCCCCAATGCTGGATTGATGAACCTCAACTGTATGGGCTTCATTATGCTTCCTCACTGTCTGGCCTGCTCTATGGTGAGCTAGCCTACACTTCTCTTAGATTTCTAGGATGGGACAAAGGGAGTTGGAGACTCTGTTGGAGGCTCGTGGTTCATTGTGCATGTGGCTCTTCCTGATTAGTCTAGAAGTTGGTAGGGATAAGCAACATCCAACTTAACCTTCTGGACTTGAACAATGATTTGTAGAGAGAAATCAACACATATTGTGACTATCAACAGTTAGAACATATAAATTGCTTATTCAAAAGAACTTGGTTAAGATTAATGTGATTCCATGTTTTCCAAATAAGACAAAGTCTTTATCTTCGGACGTTTCTATATAGATTGGAACTCAATAGATCATTGGTATTTGTCCTACAGAAGGGTAGTTTTCTAGGAGATAGAACTAGAGGAGAGATGACTATAGAAGGTCATGTTACCACAAAATCTAGCAGGCCTTGAGGGGAAACCCTACAAGACAAAGAGCTAGACTAAGTGCTAACAATGGGACAATGGCCCTGTCACCACAACCAAGGTCCCCTGCTCTTTATGTACTTTCACTGATGGGAGGAGGCCCGATAAGATAATAATGACCTTTAATAGATATTCTAGGGTTTAAGGTGGAAGGTGATGGATTAGGACCTCTCAAGAAATGCTCAAGGTTATGATATAATGCTTTAAAAGGTGCTTCGCTACCTGTGAGAGGCCTAGAAATGGATTGCACAAGACCTAGGGTTTTGTGAATTATCGTGGATGAGGGTACTCCCAAGATCAAGGCAATGAGGAGAAAGACCTTCTTATGATATACTTCACCAAGTACCAAGCTCATACAACTCTCAAGGAAGTCCCCAAGTTGAGGAGAGCTAACTAGGGTTCCCCTCTTGGGGCAATGCCTAGAGCAAGAGATTTTATGGACGAAATCTAAGTGGATGCCCACCAAACTTTGAGGTCAAGTAGTCAAGACCCTAGGCTTGATGTTTAGGCTCTTGGAATCTTACAAAACCTTCTCCTATGCAATTTGCTCTAAGCCCTAGCCTAGCTGTGCTACCTTACGAGGACCAAAATTGAGAGGGAAATTTATGGAGAAGAATCGAGTTTGACCACCTAGGACTTGGATTAGTGCCTTGTCCTTTGGGCATATGGAATCTTAGGAAGTTCAAGATGAGCTAAATCGTCTCTAAGGAAGCCTTGAATTGATGCCCTAGGTACCAATTCCAAACATTTTCGCACTTCAAGAGATAATGGAGTTTTATGGAGAGTTTAAGGCTTCCTCCACTAGGAACATTCATTACATGTCATACAATGAATAATATATCCAATACTCAACTAGAGAACCTTTTCAAAAATTATTTTTCAACAATTAGGGCACAATTAACACATTCTAGAAGTAGCAATTCCATATGTTAAACAATTTCAAGAGAAAAATTCCATTAACATAAAGCACTTACAAGATGACATGCAATATATCCATCCAATATCCAAGAAATAGCTCCGAAGACAAAATCGAACTAGCTCCCATACATTGAAATGCATCCAAAAGATCTCCAATAGCCCAAAAGAAACATGTGTGAGTTTTTCTTTAGAAGTCGAATTCCAAGTGTGATGATGATGAGAGACTAAATGAGGTCTCTCATATTTATACATGTCCAATCAAGTCCTATTTTAACCTAAAGCCCCTTTTAGTTGTCAAATGGAGGGCAAAACTAATTGTGGTTACAAGCCAACCACATAGGCAATGTAACATTGTAAAAATTAACCCACAAGAGGGCCAAAATGCTGATGTCATCACTGTGTGGGCCTCTTGGAGCCATGTGTTGAGCTCCCTTGGTGTCAAACTAAGTCAAGAGGGCTCCAAAAATCATCTTCTAGGGGTTGGACCCTAGATATCCATGCAAATCCTCATGTGGACTCCGGTTTTGTGTTTGGGGCACAAAATGGGTCTCATGGGTCTTGTGGTGATCAAATAGCCTGGATTTGCTCCATCGATAATGGCTTGGAGAATGGTGCTAGCCCTACCATGTCTCAAAGGGTGAGACAAACCTCATCTGGGCCTCAAATCAGCTGCTAAACCATGTGTACATTGCTAAGCTGATTGGGTCATGCTGGTCCAAGTGCATCATCTCGTGAATAATATGGGGCAAAGTGCAGATTGTTGTGGTGCTGTAGGTGCCCGTGGAGTAGAATGATGATGCTGAACAAGTAACAAGAGTCCCATGGCTCTCAACACTTCACCTGAAGGGTGTCATATGTTGTTCTAGTGGACTTAGGCCCCAGTTAAGTTGCCCAACCCATGATGAAACCACTTGCCAATCACACATAATGTCCATTGTCGTATCTTCACCATCAAGTACAATAATTCATTAGTGCATCTAAGTGAACCAAGCTTGTTAGTCAAGGGCACATTGAGACTTCATATGGGGTTTCTCTTTCAAATTTGGGGCTTTGATCTCACAATAATGGTACCTCCCTAGGTAGGAGTGGCTAATAGACGATCCTATTAGGTGTTCCCAATCCCTAAGGGGAAAGATATGTCCTTGCTACATACTTCAATTAATATGTGGCATGTGAATAATGATGAAATGGATGGGGACATAGGGGTCTCAAAGTCAAAAGCCACGAGTACAAGGATAACAATGATGAGAGATGTCCAAATATTGGGCATATGGATGTGAGGAGGGGGCAATCATGGTTACATGAGTTACTGCTAAATTTTGGTATGACCTATGCTTAAGAGAAATTTACTTCAATTTTCTTGTTAGCCCAATATCAATGTCCAGTTTAGCAATCACATTAGCACGATAGTAAAACGCAGATAGAACAGAAACATAAATAGTAGAAGACAAGCCAAGGCAAGAGGACACAAGATGTGGCACCAGCCAGGGACAAACCCCAATGTGGGGAAACCCTTGATCAATTCTTCTTATATTCTTCAATAGTTTAGTAGAGAGAGAGATAGTACAAATATACAAGACTGATATTTATGACAATAGTAGAAAAGACTTGACCAGAGAAGACAATGCTGGTCACACAGGACAAAATCTTCCTCTGAAGATCATGCATCTGGTATCAACAGGATGTTCAGCAAATTAGCCAATCATGGTCAAACCTTGACCCAAACATCTCCCAGAACTCTGATGTCTTCTTGTTGCACTAGCTGTCACTGCTTCATGAAATGGGACACAATCAATAATAGATTTGTTGCTGTCATCATGATGACTGGTTAGGGCACCAAGCACTATTGTAACAATCCTCCAACAGTCATCAAAACAGCCTAGGACATCTCCTTGGATATGCTGTTGATCTGGGCATATAAATAAGCCCTCAAACACTCATAAACAAACCTTGACTGTGGTGTTATGGCCTGTGGCCTAACACACAGTCTTCCTGTAGCTTCTAGGCAGCAAAAACATTATCCTTGTTCCTTCACCGATACCCCAATAGATTTGATCTAGAGCTCCTCTAACTCAACCCTTCTACAAGAAGAAAACGCAGTCACAAAACGATGCCTAAACGGTCCCTTAACCCATGCCTAGGGACAACCCTCTTTCACGTTGTCAAAAGAAGTATTCTTGCTGCGTTAGGGCTCCTTTCACTGCTACTTAGGGTTAGTCAATGGTTGCGTATTATGGCTCCTCAGATCTGTTGCTAAGTCTTCTTCCTTAGTTGCGTATCAGGCCTCCATAGACTACAACTTTAGGCCTCTTTATCACTGCGGATTTAGGGCTCTCTTGACAGCTAATGAGGGCTCCTTTATGACTGCAGATTAGGGCTTCTTTAGGCTGCATATAGGTGCTTCTTTAGGCAACATATTAGGGCCTTCGTTGACAACATATTAAGGCTCCTCCTTGACTGTGTATAAGGGCCTCTTGGACAGCGGATTAGGGCCTCCCTTTAAGTGTAGATTAGAGCTCTTCTTGATAGTATATTCAACCTACCTTAACTGCCTATGGAGCCTTCCCTTTGATGCTGATTAGAGCCTCCTTTGTTGCGTATAAGAGCTCCTTTGATCTGCGGCCAAATCTCCTTCAAGACTGCGGCTAGGGTTTCTCCCTTAGTCTCCTCTTCACCTGCGACTAGGGCTTCTTCATGAGGACTATGGCTAGGGCTACTCCCTCTTGACCTCTCTTGCCACCAAACCCAAACGAGTGGAGAGAGATCACGAGACAAGTGTGTGTAACAAATAACATGAGGCCTCCTCTATTTATAATGCCTCGTTGAGGTTGAGCTGGGGGTAATTTGGTTGCTGGCCAACTTTGACAAATTGTCAATAATACAAATAAATTCATATATTTAAAAATACATGTCGGAATTGGATGCTCTTTACATCAATCCTAAATTTCTCGAAGAGAGGAATCCAAGAAAAATATCAGCTGCCATAAATAAGATGACCCACATGGAGTTTGGCCCTAGTTGCCAATTTTAACAGTTACCCCAACCTTTGTTTTTCCACCCCTCTTTATTTGCCTTTTTCCTATTCTTTGTATTACTGCTCGAAGCTCCAGGAAATGAGGGCATGCTATGTTGGGAATCACGATTGTCGTTAGACCAAAACCCACAGGTGTTAGTCAACGATAACATCGCTAAAGATAAGGTTCCATGAGAGGCGGTTAGTCCATGTCGCGAAACACACGGGGAGCATTGGTTTATCCAATGCCCAACAATTTCCCCCCCAGCGCGAGCCGGGTGTGTATTGAACTTGTGACCTATGCTCTGATACCACTTGTTGGGAATCACGATTGTCGTTAGACCGAAACCCGCAGGTGTTAGTCAAAGATCACATCGCTAGAGATAAGGATCCATGAGAGGTGGTTAGTCCATGTTGCGAAACACATGGGGAGCATTGGTTTATCCAATGCCCAACATGCTATGAATGATCTAAAACAATTATTACCCCCTTAAGGTGGGGTAGTTCATCGCTCACCCGGGGTTGGGATGTGCATGGATTCCTTAATGATGCGAGGGGGCACTTGTGGGCCTTAGGAACTAGGGTGATGGCCATAATGATAAGGGGTAGAGCTCATGCTTGGCTTTTGCCCACATGCTATAATAAATGTCCCAACATCTTTTGCATTTTGTGATTTTCTTTTTTTTTAGTTTCTTGCTTGTGACCATGATATGCTTTTAACTTTATTTTCACTACATCAACCTTCAGGTCAATGTTTCTAGGCCCAACCTAGATATGTGGACAAGGGGAGGGGGAGTGTCAGTGCCTTGTGGATCCAGAGCAAGAGGATAATGAAATAGGGCTTATAATATGCGGAGGGGAGTGAAAATTGTGGAATGGGAAAACAAGACCATGCTACCAAAATCGGGGTTTCCCAAGTAGTGCCCTTCCAAAAGCCATAGGCCAATAGGGGAGATCCCACAGGACTAGGATTGAGGATTAACCCCCTATTTAAGGTGACAAAACAAAACCATGGTCAAAGCCCTTTATTCTTCCAAGTCACCCAATAATCCATGCCCAAAATACCCAAATGAAAAACAAGTATAAGCATTGGATTGAGCAATGAAAAACATACCTTTTGGGTTGGATTGCCCACCTTCTAACATATGGTCTCGACATATGGGCAAGGAAACATAAAACTGATGCAGGGAGCGAAGATAAAGTGGCACATCACATTGGCTACAAGGTCGCTGTCTGGGGCTGTTGGCTGGAAGATGATGAATAAAAGAAAAACTCTCCTAAGGGTACCCATTTTTGGTGGGCAACGGGTCAAAACCCAGTCCCACATTAATTTGGCAAAGGGCAAAACTAGGAAAGGTGTTTGAGAGACTCAACCTTGTTACAAAAAGGGCATTCGAGGTTAGGGATACTTAGGTAAATAAGGCATCGACTGTCAGACAAGCCACCTAACATGAGAGGCCAAGCAAAAAAGGGTTTTTCAGACACTCCTCAGGTAATGCCAAAGTTTATTACCTACTAATGGATATCATGGTTTGTTGGTGTTGTTTTTCTAGGGCACAACTAGAACAAAATTTTTCTCCAATAGGTAACTACTTCTAATGATTAAATTTACAATATTTGTTCATTATACATAACATTGTCAAGTAGTTACATATAAGAAAATTACAATTATCAAACATGAAATACGCTGTAAAATCCATAGTGAGACAATGAACACGAGACACAGAATTAGGCCTGAGGCTAGGGCAAAACCCACAAAGGGGAAAACCCAAAAACTGCTTTCCTTATGAGAGAGAATCCAGTGTCCATCAAAATATCCAGAAACAAAATAATAATCATGATAATTGACTAGAACAATATCAAGAACCAAGTCTCTACATCAGGGTTGTGGGGGAGTAGCCCCCCCCTTCGAATTGCTTCCCGAGCATGCTCGCGCAAAAAAAAATTCACTTCTTGGTTTTATTCTCAAAATTTTTGTCACAAAGATGATCCAAACACAATTTTTTTCAAAGAAACAAGATTTTTTGAGTAGAGTAGCCTAATATTCAAGCTTATGGTCCTAGTGTTGATATGCAATTCGTGGTAATGTTAAATTCTTAAAGTAAAAGTGACATTCTCCTTTATCTTTCATTTTCATACTTTTACTTAAATTTTTAAGATTACCATGAAATGACTTAGTATGTTTGAGTGGTTCTAGCCTCATTGGATTTCATATGGAGAAAGTAGAATTTTTGTTAAAATTGGCAACTAGGGCCAAACTCCATGTGGGTCATTTTATTTATGGTAGCTGATACTTTTCATGGACTCCTCTCATCGAGAGGTGTAGGTTTGATCTAAAGATCATCTGATTCTGATAAGTATTCATGGAGATATGAATTTATTTGTGTTATGGGACAATTCGTCAAGGTCGACCAGCAACTAAACTGCCCCCACTTGTGCTCTACGTTTTGGTATAAATACAAGTGCCTTGCAAGTCATTTGTACACACAACTCTCTTGAGATTTCTATTTCTCCACTTGTTTTGCGTTTAGTGGAAAGAAGAACCTCTAAGGGATAAACGCTGTCCTAGAGGATGCTCTAAACGCAGTCCTAGATGAAGCCCTAGCAGCTCTACGCATGACCTAAATCAAGGAAGATGCAGTGAGCGCTAATCCTATACGTTGTCAAGGAGGACGTTGTCATATTGTGAAGAAGACAACCTTAATCCTATAGTGCAACACAAGAGCTCCTTAGAGGATTATAGAAACTCGATCTAGGGATCAAGGGCATTCTATTTTGGGTCGCAGGACTAAGGCAACTTTAGCTTGCAAGAGGAGGCAGCGTGGAGCCTTCTAGGCATTGGTTGAAGGGCAAAATACTCTTTCATGGAGGCCGAGTGAGAGAGGGCTAGACACATGTCTGTTTGGCAGCGATATGAGGAAAGGAAATTTTGTTTCGGTTGGCTGTAGGTGACAGCAAGTCATTGTGGTAAGCCGCAAACCTTAACACCCAAATTAGGGCATGCGTAGGAATGTTTGAGGGTATTAAAGTGCTCAAATCAGCAGCGTGGAGGCAGAGGGTACTTGTGGAGGAAGCCGCAGTTGTTTAAGGGACTGTGTGGGTATGTTTTAGGACTAATGTCAGCCACAGTGATGCGCTAACCAGAACACAGTCATAACAACAGTTGTACTCTTACAGTGCAATATAGTGCACATAGGAGCAACAATGAGTACATGTTTTACAGTGCAACATAGTGCACATAGGAGCAACAATGCATAGCAGGATGTACAATGCAACATAGTGCACATAGTAGTAGTGATAGTGCAACATGGTGTAGATCAATGTTGCTGGACATTGGTGCAGCAATGGGACAACATGGTAATGATGGACATATAACAACAAGAATGTATTGCATCTCCAGGATGATGAGGTATTGCAACATGCATTTGGGTGCAGCATAGTGCAATGAAGAGCTCAGCATAGTGCAGCATGAAGAGATGAAGTACAGTGATGGGTATAGTCATGATTAGTGAAGCATGATGAAATGCAACATAGTGATAATGGGTGCAACATGGTGCAACATCGTGAGGTGCAGCATGATGATGAGGTGCAACACAATGATAGGTGTAGCATGGTGATGGAGTCACCTTGGAGTATCAGTTGAAACAGCATGTCTTCAACTGAGTTCAGGTACCTCATGTATCATCTTTTTAGAGATGATCTATGCTTCTATTTAGATAAGTCAAAGTGTTGACTTCTGTTGTATATGTATTATCTCTCTCTCTCTCTCTTTGCTAAACTATTGAAGAACATATAAGAAGAATTCATCAAGGGTTTCCCCACATTGGGGTTTGTCCTTGGCTAGCGCCACATCTTGTGTTGTCTTGTCTTGGCTTGTCTTCTGCGATTTATGTTTATTTTCTATTTGCAATTTACTATTATGCTAATGTGATTGCTAATCTGGAAAAGATATTGAGCTAACTGTGAAAATTGAAATAATTTGCTCTAAGCATTGAACATACCTAAACTTAACATGGTATTAGAGCTGAGGTGAAGACAAATCCCAAGCAAGAGTGAAAGAGAAATCACCGAAGATAGTTGGGAAAGGACAAAAGGCTCAATGGGTTCCTCATCCCTCTTCAAATTGACCAAGGGTGAAGTTGAAGCAGATAATGTTATCAGAATGGTGCAGTCGAAGCTTCCGATGGCCTACCTAAAGATCACTTCAATGAGAAGTCCGGATCTAAGGGTGGAAGGAAAGGCAGATGCCTTGTTTGTAATAAGTTCGACCGTTATGCCAAGGAGTGTCCGAATGGTAGGAACACATCACTTGATGATGATAACAATCATTGCAGGGACATCTTCAATGATCGAAGGAATGACAGGTAATGAAGGTCATCTAGGAAATAGCCGACTCTTCAAAGAAAGCAAGGAACCCCAGGTATGAAGAATCAAATGTTGTTTCTAATAAGATAAAGAAGCATTGTCTTATATTGGCCCTCTCCTCCAGACTCTTTGGGAATATGGCTTATTGATTGTAGTGCTTCAAGGCACTTCATCAGATAGAAGGGTGCTCTCTCTTAATTGGTAGAGATGGAAAAAATCGTGGAATTATACTTGGAGTCAATGCCACCTATCTTGGAAAGGGTGTAGGGAATGTTACCCTTCAATTGAATAAGGGTAACTCGATTCATTTACAAGAATCTCTTTTATGTACCTGATCGCAAGAAGAACCTGGTGTCCATTTCGGCAATGGAAATCAAAGGTTTCAAGGTGGCATTCATCGATGGAAAGGTACGTGTTTGAAAATAGAATTTCAAAGATGCTTTTACTCATGGGTTCAAGGTTGGCAATTTGTATCAAGTTGCAGGAAGTCCATTGGGGACCATGTCAGTTGACACATCTCGTCTATATCATTGGAGGTTTACTTATTATGGGGCCCTAATCGATGTGAGTCAGATGATGATAGGATGCCTGGATTCAAGAAGAGCATGAAGGTACATGTTCGAGATGTACCGAAGGAAAATCTTACAAGGGGACCGTTCCCCTCATGTAACAGGTCCACAGGTTTGGAACAACCTGAAGGGTTTGAGATTCATGATCGGGAATCTCATCTATGCAGGTGGAAGAAAGCCCTGTATGGCTTGATGCAAAACACCCTGGGCTTGATATGAGAGGATTGACCGTTGTCTGATGAAGCTAAGATTCACTAGGAGTGAAGCCGATCCAAAACCATTGCTTGAAGGTTGTGGATGACAGACCTCTCATACTGGCACCTTTTGAGGACGACCTCTTTCTGACAGGTGCAAAGCCTCTCATTTGCAAAAGTAAGAGGGAGTTGGATTCTGGATTTGGAATGGTGAACTGCAAGCCCGTAACTACCTCGATGGAGCTTAACTTTCAAAAGTTATGTGGTAGGGATGCTGGACCTGATTTGGGAAATGCCTCTGAGTTTCATAAACTCATTCTAGCGTTGATGTTCTTGGTGAACTTCCGTCTGGATATATGTTTTGTAGTTAGCATGTTGAACTCATATGTGGTTGAGCCTCACTGGATTGGTGCCAAGAATCTTCTGAGATATCTTTGGGGCACAATGGATTGAGATACACTGTCGGAAATGTGAAGTTGCATGATCATCCGAATGCTGACTGGGCAGGAAGTGTGGAGGATTGCAAGAGCCCTTATGAGTGCTGATTCTCTTTGGGTTCTGCTTCGTTATCCTGGATGAGCAGGAAGCAAAAGTCAGTTGCTTTAAGAACCACTGAGACCAAATACATAGCTATGAGTATGACCTCGTGTGAAGCTGCTTGGTTGAGGGAGCTCTTTAGTGAGTTGTTTGACACATGATGGATACCACCGTGATCTTCTGTGACAACTAGAGGGGGATTCGATTGTTGAGGAATCCCGTGTGTTATGATCGCTCCAAGCATATAGACATCAGGTACCACTTTATTGGGGGTATGGTACATCGATGAGCAAGAAGGCTTCATTGCATTGGGACTAATGTGCAGGTCGCAGACATTCTGTCGAAGCCTCGAGGAAAGGTCAAATTTGTGACTTTCCCAAACGAATTGGAGTTGTTGAGAGACTCTCTTATGAGGGTCCTGTATGATGCGTGCATTGAGCTCTAGGAGCTCTAGGGGGCTTGGGGTACTTCTTAGAGCAACAAGCGACCATAGGGCGACTCACCCTCCCCTAGTGGTGTGCTGTGTACAGGGTGAATGGTTTAGCTTTCCCCTGTGATACCCCGTGGTTCTCCTGCCTAGGCATCCTACCCATGTAGTCTGGGATTCATGGGAAGTACCTCTCATTTCGCCAATGAGCAGGGAAATGAGGATAGGGACCATAGTAGTAGCGATGGAGGCATCGTGTATCTACCGTACTCCCCATGCTAGGATGACCGACATTGATCTAGGATCAAATGGAACTGACTTCAGGTCAGTAAGAGTGACATAACTCACTCTCTCTTGGAGCTGATCTGGGATTAGTATGAGTGGTTTGAGACACTCTCTCTTGATATTGATCTGGGATCAACAAAACTGACTTCGGGTCAGTATGAGTGGTTTGAGACACTCTCTCTTGATATTGATCTGGGATCAATGAAACTGACTCCAGGTCAGTATGAGTGGTTTGAGACACTCTCTCTTGATATTGATCTGGGATCAATGAAACTGACTTCGGGTCAATATGAGTGCTTTGAGACACTCTCTTTTGATATTGATTTGGGATCAATGACACTGACTTCGAGTCAGTGAGAGTGATATAAATCACTCTCTTTTGGAACTGATTTGGGATTAGTAAGAGTGATATGACACACTCTCTTCATATGGGACTAACTTCGGGTCAGTAGAGAATGGTATGAGACATTCTTGATCAATTCTTCTTCTTCATAGTTCAGCAGAGCAGAGTAGAGCAAAGTAGAGCAGAGCAGAGCAGTGCAAGGCACTGATGGCAGAGATAGTATAGTTTGGCAGATGGATCAACAGATGGAGTTCTCCCTAGTTGAGAGGGAGTGTTAAAATTGGCAACTAAGGCTAAACTCCATGTGGGTCATTTTATTTATGGTAGTTGATATTTTTCTTGGACTCCTCTCATCGAGAGGTGAAGGTTTGATCTAAAGATCATCTGATTCCGATAAGTATTCATGGAGATATGAATTTATTTGTGTTATGGGACAATTCGTCAAAGTCGACCAACAACTAAACTGCCCCCACTTGTGCTCCATGATTTGGTATAAATACAAGTTCCTTGCAAGTCATTTGTACACACAACTCCCTTGAGATTTCTTCTTCTCCACTTGTTTTGGGTTTTAGTGGAAAGAAGAATCTCTAAGGGATAAACGTTGTTCTAGAGGATGCTCTAAACCAGTCCTAGATGAAGCCCTAGCAGCTCTACCCATGACCTAAATCAAGGAAGACGTAGTCAGCCCTAATCCTATACGTTGTCAAGGAGGACGTTGTCATATTGTGAAGAAGACAACCCTAATCCTATAGTGCAACGTAAGAGCTCCTTAGAGGATTATAGAAACTCAATCTAGGGAGCAAGGGCATTCTGTTTTGGGTTGCAGGACTAGGGCAACTTCAGCTTAGAAGAGGACGCAACATGGAGCCTTCTAGGCATTGGTTGAAGGGCAAAATACTCTTTTATGGAGGCCGAGTGAGAGAGGGGAGACACATGTCTGTTGGGTAGCAATAGGAGGCAAGGAAACTTTGTTTTGGTTGGTTGTAGGTGACAACAAGTCACTGTGGTAAGCCGCATGCCTTAACACCCCAAATCATGGCATGCGTAGGACTGTTTGAGGGTATTAATGTGCTCAGATCAGCAGCGTGGAGGCAGAGGATACTTGTGGAGGAAGCCACAGTTGTTTAAGGGACTATGTGGGTATGTTTTAGGACTGACGTGGGCCACAATGATACCCTAACCAGAACAAAGTCATAACAACAATTGTACTCTTATAGTGCAACATAGTGCACATAGGAGCAGCACCGAGTACATGTTGTACAGTGCAACATAGCGCACATAGGAGCAGCAATGCATAGCATGATGTACAGTGCAGCATAGTGCACACAGTAGTAGTGATAGTGCAACATGGTGTAGATCAGTGTTGCTGGACATTGGTGCAGCATGGTAATGATGGACATATAGCAACAACAAGAATGTATTGCATCATCAGGATGATGAGGTATTGCAACATGCATGTGTGTGCAACATAGTGCAGTGAAGAACTCAACATATTGCAACATGAGGAGATTCAGTATAGTGGTGGATACAATCATGATTAGTGAAGCATGAGGAAATGCAGCATAATGATGATGGGTGCAGCATGGTGCAACACAGTGAGGTGCAGCATGATGATGAGGTGCAACACAATGATAGGTGCAGCGTGGTGATGGAGTCACCTTGGAGAATTAGTTGAAGCAGCATGTCTTCAACTGAGTTCAACTACTTCATGTATCATCTTCTTAGAGATGATCTATGCTCCTATTTAGATAAGTCAAAGTGTTGACTTCTGTTGTATATGTATTATCTCTCTCTCTCTGTGCTGAACTATTGAAGAACATATAAGAAGAATTGATCAAGGGTTTCCCCACATTGGGGTTTGTACCTGGCTAGCACCACATCTTGTGTCATCTTGTCTTGGCTTGTCTTTTGCAGTTTATGGTTATGTTCTATCTGCAATTTACTATTATGCTAATGTGATTGCTAATCTGGAAAAGATACTGAGCTAACTATGAAAATTGAAATAAATTGCTCTAAGCATAGAACATACCCAAACCTAACAATTTTAGATCTTACTCAAAATCCAACAGACTTATCAGTTTTTCAGGATTTCAGGATGGGGGGATTGCAATGTTTCCATTGGACTTTTTTCATGTACTAGGGTATGGGACTTGCGTATAATCAAGAGCACCAAGCCCTCTATGTACCTTCATGTTAGTGACATTGGTTTTTGAATTCCTCTATCATGACCCTACTAAAAATGTACCCTTCACTCAAACAAAATCTTGACTTGACACTACATTTTTTCTATCTTATGTTAATTGCTTAGAGGGTGATATTAATGACAAAGATCCCAAGATAGGCAATGATTTTGATGATATGTAGCTATTTGTTGTAGCATGATTTTTTTGGATGCTAGAGGCCATCTAGAGCATATTTGTTGATGTATTTTCAGTTCAGAGATGGATTACACTCGATGCTATTTTGGTTATATGTACCCTTACATGCTATATAAATGAGAACTTGTAACTCGTGGACTTGGTTGATGAAGATTATAACTTCTAGATGATTGATGTTATGTGGTGTAATCCTTGTTTTTATGCTTTTTATATCGAATTCATCATTCTACATGCTTTTGTTGACATATATGCATCAAAATATATGAACATATATATATTATATAAAAATTTGCTCCCAAACTGGGAGCTTTTGAAAATGTTGCTCCCCGCTCCCGCTCTCGCTTCCAAGTAACCTTGTTCCACATTTTCCACAAAATTCGTCCTCCTCTTTTGTCTTCCAGGTCATTGAAAAACAGAGATAATTATCCAAAAACAAATTACCCAAATGAGGAGCAATTGTCTCTCTCCCTCTCACACACACACACACACACACACATAGTCATCATAGGGGGTTGAATAGGTGCCTCAAAGGGACCCAACCGACCTGACATTTAGTGGAGCCGACTTGTTATATTTAAGGAGGCATAAATATATTTTAAATTTCCAATTTTTTCATAATGAAAATATCGACCATGGCTACCATATTTTTCAACACCCCCTCTTAGCCAGAGAGGTACATTTTATTCTCTCTCTCTCTCAAGATCAATCTCCTCGACCAATTCATAGGTCTCGTGGCCCACAACCTAAGGGAGAGATCATTAATTTCAACATAAAGAAAATTGATAGCATCAAACCAAACAACATTGCTCATGAGGCCATGACACAATCCAATCTCTCACAAAGATGACTCATCCTTCCCGACCAAATCATAGGTCTCATGGAACATCCAAGGAAGGGATCTCACCATCAATCTCTTAATCATACCACCGGTATCACAACGAGAGAGATGAAAATACCATCAATCTCCTCACCAAGGGAGCGATGAAAGCAATACACCATCAATCTCCTCTTAGGAGAGATGAAAACAATATACCATCAATCTCCTCTTAGGAGAGATGAAAATAATACACCATCAATCTCCTCTTAGGAGAGATGAAAATAGTACACCATCAATCTCCTCTCAGGAGAGATAAAAAAATATACCATCAATCTCCTCTCAGGAGAGATGAAATCCAAGCCTTAGAACCAAACTTCCCGACCACATAGGTCTCAATGATGCTATCAAACCAATGCTCCCTCTCAAAGGGATCCTCAGCCGTTCTAGGCTTCTTACATAATCATCAATCTGCTCAAAAGCAGAAGAGTAGCCATGGTGGATATCTACACTTGTTTCAGTAATAACATCTAGCTATATATCCAGCTTTAACCAAAGCTTTGTACAGATGCAAACATCAACAACTTATCATTGCTTTTTATTTGTTTTAACGGGCCAAATCAACACATCAACAACGAAGTCTTGCAACTTCTTCTTCATTAAGAAAGTATCCATGGGCTCATAGTCCATCATGGCACATTCTCAACAAGTATTTCATCAGGCTCATGCAACATTTTCAATCAACTCCCTCTTACACTGAAGAGGTTCACAACCTTTGTTAGAAACATATCATCAACACATGGCATAAGGTTTCATCAACTCATCTTCAATAGATCAACATCTTCCTTTAGGACTTCAAACCATCCTCATGGGTCATGTTACTACTCAAACTAGCAGGGGTCCTAGGTGGGGATCTTATAGAGCAACTACTAGGTCAAGGGGCAACAATGGAGCGATAGCCCAATGTCACCTCAGCTAAGGGTTCCTGCTCTTTACAGATTTTCACCAATGGGAGGAGACTCGGTATAAGAGGAATCACAATGATGAATGGATCAATGATCGGACGAGTGATTTTGAAAGCCTATTCATAAGAGAGACTCAATTAAAGAGCTTACTTGCTTGAGAAGCAAGATGATGGGCTCTCTAAGAAGGTTTATAAGGATACCTTAGCTAGGGTTGGAGGATATGCCTTGACAAGGGGCTTACTAGACTTAAGGATCCTTATAGAGAAATGGATTCTATGTAGTTCTTGTGGAATTTGAGTTATAAAGTTGCAGAACCATAGAGAACCTAGGTGGACCCAAACTAGGTCAAGGGTATGGAGTTGATTGATCAAAGAGGGGCTTGTCCTAGTTAGGAAAGAGAATAGGATCAAAGAACTAATTTTCCTTTGAAATTTGAATGCAATGATCCAATTGAGTGTTGAAAAGTGTAACTAGGTTCGGTCTTCATAAATGATATGTAATTATGATTTTATGTGATGTGATGTAAAGAAGAAAAATAAATTTACTGTATTGCTTGCTTCATGGGTTTCATGAGCAAGAGATTTTATTTTGAGTCAAGACACCCATTGAGGGTCTTTAGGATTTATTTGTCATCTAGTCATAAAATGATAGAGTCATTGTCATGTAATGAAGTCATGTTACACTTTGTATAGAGTCAAACTTGTCTATGTAAAGTATCCTCCAAGACCTTGTCACTTATCCTCTTCAAGTGCCTACAACGGTGGAAGAACATGCTAGAAGAAGTTGGTCTAACTCTTGAAATTATGTCGGCCTAAAGGACATCAGAGGAAGTGTATATAGAGCCACACTCGGCCTCACTTAGAGGCATGCAACTTGTCAAGCATTCGGTGAAGAAGTGCGAAGAAGAAGGCTACAAAGATAAGTGCGAAGAAGTGAGAAGGAGTATTCTTCTGGGCAACGAAGAAGGTTTCTTCTGGGGCAGTGAAGGAGGATTCTTCTGGGGCAACGAAGAAGGTCTCTTCTAGGGCAGCGAAGGAGGTTTCCTCCGGGTAAGCGAGACATATATCTAGAGACTAAGATTCTCTAGAGGAAGCCAGTGAGATCATAGAGATCGAGTTTCTCTAAAGGAAGTTGAGAAGAAGCAGTGTGAAGGATAGAGACCGAGTTTCTCTAGAAGGCGCCGAGGAGAGCAGTTTGAGATCAAGAAGAAAGTCGAGAAAGGGAAGAGGCAGAGCATCAAGGTTAGTGACAAGGTTCTTGGGAGGATACTAGAGTCAAGGGTCTTTATCATGGTCTTGGTACTCATCAATTGAAGATCTAGAAGAAGACTTTTGATTGGGTTTTCCTCTCAAGAGGTGAGAGGTTTTGGCCCTGGCTGACAAGCCTACACACTATGTCACTTGTCTTTTATTGTGCATATTGGTAATTGTCTTGATGAAAAGAATACAATAATAACATAACGAAGAAAGGACTATAAGCTAAGAAGTAAAAGTATATCACAAGCAATTATCAAGTAGAGAAATCTTTTAACTATTCTTGCCCTAGATTTCTCAACATGGTATCGGAGCATAGGTGCTGAAGTCAAGAAGGGGCATTCAAAGCAAGTAGACATATGAGAATCGAGCTTCAAATAAGGATCAACGAAATTCAAAGAACACCAAGCAAGAAATCAAGATATACCAAAACCCTAGATCGAAGAAATCTACACTAGCAAGAGTCTTAAAATCATCTACGAGAAATAAGACTAAATTATTCAAGAAGGATCATGAATCAAGCTCTCTCTTATCAATCTCTTAAGAAGCAAATCTAATAACAACATCAAGATTAAGGAGGAAGCAAGCATCAATCTCTCAAGTAAGTCTATGACTATATTTGATGATAACAAAATGTCTTTTTGCAAGCAAAGCAATAAATTAGTTGGGGCTGCAAATTTCCTTGCATGAAAGAAAAGAACAAACCTAAATCTTATTGAGAATGAGGTCATGAATCACATCAAGGGATCAATAACCTAGCCTCCAAAGGAAGATATTCAAGCACATGCTAGATTCATGAAGGGAGAAGCGAGAGCCCAAAGAATTCTTATAGAATCTATAAAAGACTCTCTAATCCCATATGTATCAAAGTTGGAGACTGCAAAAGCTATATATGACAAATTGGTAGAGTTGTTTTCTGTGAGTACTGTAGGAGAAGTAATCTCATTAAGGCAAGAACTCTACAAACTGAAGATATCCAAGGAAGATGGAATAGCCTCATACTTTATGAGGATATTAGGAATTCGAGATCAACTACAAGAGTTGGGAGAAGTCATTTCTGATAGAGAGATGACCATAGTGGTACTGAATGCACTACTAGAAGAATGGGGTAACTTCACTTCAAGTTTATATGGGAAGAAAGAGACTACTCCATTTCAAGATCTTTGGTCACTTTGTAAGATCAAAGAAACCAGATTGAAGGCAAAGGTTGATGTTGGACCAAATGAACAGAATCAAGCATATGCTGCTATGACAAGAAGAAAAGGGAAACTCAGAAAGTTTGGTCCTCAAAAGAAAAGGAAGAACATGGCTAAGGTAAGATGCTATGGATGTCAAGAACTTGGGCACTATAGAAGAGATTGTCCTAAACATAATAAGGACAAGAGGGATAGGGAAGAACCCCACATTACTGAAGAAGTGAAAGACGCTGAGACAAAGAAGCTTAAGAATGAAGAATTAGGAGATCTCTACTATGACTGAGCTGATCTTCTTCACTAGAAGTTACTTTTCATTTGTAATTTATAGATAGGAAGCAATGTAAATAAGATAGGATGCATCAGATTAGAAAATAGCATCGTGATAGAAGTATTAGAAGTAAGAGCTCTTGACATAAAGGATTTCTGGAATAAATTCAATTGATTACAAAGAATAAGGGCTCTTGGAAACCTCATTGAAATCTCAAGTGAAAGAAGTAGAGGTCATCATTGATTGGGATCATCATACAATAGTCAAGGAAACATCTGTTGGGTGAGGATATGTAAGGTATTCTAGTTTCTTTGATGGAATCCTTATCAGAGGATTCACCGATCTACAAAGAAAGCAAGTGTTTCATCAACTCATGGGATTCAAGGGTGATGGTATGATGACATAACAGGAAAGCGGGTCTAAAAAATAAAGTTCTTTCGTTCAAATGAAGCTGCTTCAATAAGTCTGGATGACCAAAAGGAGAGATGAGGTATGTATGCTTACATAGGATATTATGAAATTCATGTCATATGGTTGCAGATAATATGGATCACTATTTCCATCTTAGGAAATATGATCAAAAGAAGAAAGGATCCCCTCCTCCGAAAGATTGCGGAAAAGCATAAGTCACACTAGATGAAATCAACATAATATGTTCTCATATGAATCATGAGGAAGCTGACTACAATTAAGGAACTTTGATTAGAAGCTCCTGGGAATGAAGTGTGTGAAAAGAAAGGAAGAGATCGTAAAATATGCAATAAAGGGAGAAGAAATTCAACATCCGAAGTCCAAGAAGATTTGACTAGAATATCTTCCAGAGATATGAAGACTGATGAAAGTCGGAAAAAGATGGAGACCCTTAACAATGAATATCTTTGGGAGATGTGTCAACATGTATGCAGGACGTTGATACCTACAAGAAAATGTCATGATGAAAGACCATCACAAAGGTAATGTTTGATTTAAGTGTTCATTTATTATTTTTAAACTAATATCTGGATGGGCTTATGTAGGATTGCCAAAGGGAAGATCTGTGGATGACTTCCAAGAATACCATATTGAAGGATGTAAGATCCTTCTGGAAAATATGGCATGAAAGAAAGCAAAATGACATGAAGCAAAGCCAGACGGAAAACTGATGGATCACCTTTTGATGAAACGAGGACATGACTAACTCATGGATGAAAGTGATGGATGGTCTGTGCCCTATGAAGAAGTCCCCGAAAGATGAAGACACCATGACAAAAGAAATTTATGACATCGAAGAAGAGAGGAGTTCTTCAAGCAGTTGGTTGTTCCATGATCTTCACATGAGGAACTGCTATAGGTCCCTAGTTGAGAGGGAACCTGAAAAGAAGTTTCTTACTTGGAAGAAACTTGGAAATTCCTAAGCCAAGAGGGATCTTAGGTACATTCCTTTTGTAGGAATGATTACATTTCGTTATTGGAATATGTCCTCACTATTTGAGAGGGAGAGATAGACATGTCATTCTGGTATAAAAGTATATCACAAGCAATTATCAAGCAGAGAAATCTTTTAACTATTCATGCCCTAGATTTCTCAACAATGAGGACACTAACCCATAATTAGCCTTGGGAGAGAAATGATCCTCGAGCTAGGGCTTGCGATATCTCGTGATTCCACCATCGGATTGTGCTCAAATTTGGAGGACCCCTTGAGAAGACCTCAACGCAGTTGTGGTCCAATTTTTAAGGTGTTTGGATGGCTACTTTTGTGTGTTGCCCTAGGAGACATTCTGGGGTTAGGCCTAGAATTGGGAGAAGTGAAGAAAAGAGAGGGAAATTTGACCACCAAAGGGATACGAGGATCAATGCCTTATTGCTTGGGCTTAATGGAGTCAAGATACATGTAGATCGAGATTTTTCATGTGCTAAGGAGCCCTAATTGATCTTTGCTAGCCTCTCCAAGGGCAACAACTAGGATTTATACTTCAAATTTGCCCAATAGATGAAGTTTTGAGGTCTTTCAACCTAAGAGGGCCTATAGGAACATTCACCCACTCTCTTCAAGTACAACACATGCATTAAATCACTTATTCAAGGTTCCTAGAAGAATTTCACATTTACTTTTAACCCATACAAGAATAATGATAATCATAACATGCAGTAAACCAGTAAAATAACAAGAATAGCATCAAAATTCGACTTACAAGAGAGAGAGAGTATATCCATTCATCAACTTCACATTAGAAAGAAGCTCCAAAGACAATAGTGAAAATCCAAACATCATACTCCATCAAGAAAGCTCCAAAAAGTCTACCCAACAAAAAGTGCGAAAATCTCTCAAGAGATACTAATCCAATCCAAATGATGATGAGAGAAATGAATCATCCTCTCATCTATTTATACAATCCAATAGGGGATTCGATGAGCCTAATTTTCCTTATTTAGCCCCAAATAATAAAATAATGTGCAATAATAACATCCCTTGGTGACAAGTCCACCAAGATAGCTCAATAACACAATAATAAGCCTCACAAGAGGGTAGAATGATCAATAAAATGAGTCATTGGGCCTTTGAGGAGGCCTAATGAAGTCTAGAATGTGCCATGATGTGAGAATGAACCTCAAACATAGTGGACAAGGGGTTGGATCCTTGTTTCCAAGCAAATCCCTGTGGTGCCCCCAAGTGGGTGTGAGGGGCACAAGGACATCCTTATTGGTCTCCAAGTGGATCGAAAATCCCTGTAAACCATTTGTAAGGGTTAGGATGATGTCATAAGCCCTCATTTGGACCTCAGATCATCTGCCAAGTGTATGATGCAAGTGTGGAGCTGACTAGGCATGGTGAGCTAGGTGCATCATCCTCATCCAAAAGGTGGAACATAAGTAATCAATGAGTGGTGCTGGGGATCCATGAAGTAGTCTCTAGTATGGTGGAGGCTCATGGCTCTCAACACTCACCCTACAAGTGCCAATGTGGCCCTGTGGAGAGTTAGGACCCCGTATAGGGAGACCAAGCCCCAAATGGAGACCCACCTGCAATCCTGCATAAGATCCATTGCATTCCCTTTCCCTCCAATACAACAAATCATTAGAATAATCAAGTAAAAGAGCTTACAATTCATTGAATTAATGGGGCATTTCATGGTGGCATGCCCTTCCATAGTGGGCTTTGGCATGTACAAGTGTCTCCAAGCTCAATAAGGAGGATAATCAAGGACCCTATTAGATGGTTTCAACCTTTAAAGGGGGTACATCCTTCAAGTGGTAGGTGGCTAATGATATAGTAATGGAACAAAGTGGGGATCAGGGGAATCATCCAGACCACATGTCATGGTACCAGGGTAGCTACAATAAGGGAAGCCCACATCTGGGTATATGAGTGCAGGAGGGAGCAAATCGTGGTACATGAGTTACCCCGACCTTTGTTTTTCCACCCTTCTTCATATGCCTTTTGCCTTTGATTGATTTTTCTTCATAACTGCTCGGGGTTCCAGGGAATGAGAACATGTTGTGTAATACATAACAGTGGATACCCCGTTAAAGTAGGGTAGTTCATCGCCCACCAGGGGTTGGGACAATCATGGGTTCCTTAATGATAGAGGAGGCTCATCTAGGGCCCAGAAGAACCAGGGTGATGGCCATGGATAAGGGGTAGAGCTCATGTTTGGCTTTTACCCACGTGCTAAATTTGTATGCCCTCACCATCTTTTGCATTTTGTGGTACATTTCTTGTTGAGGGTGGCCAAATTATGCTTTTTCTTTTCTTTTTAGATACATCAACCTTCAGGCATCATTCCAAGCTCGACCCAAGGTGTGGACGAGGGGAGGGGGAGGCTAACCCTATGCAGACCCATTGGACACAAGTGGACCGGGATGGGAAAAGAGATGAATGGGGCTAAAATGAGTGGAAGGGAGTGATGTTTATGGGGTCAGGAAGTGGGACCACACAACCAAAATTGGGATTTGCCATGTAGTGCCAACCCTAAAGCTAATGGCTAGTCAAGGAGATCCCATGTGACTTGGATACAAGGCTAACCACGAAAATGGGCAGTGGAGACAAGAGTACAAACTTAGCCCACTCTTTCCGCCGAATCCCCCTCCAATCCATGCCCAAAAGTGCCCATGATAAGTAAGGAAATTTACTCAACTATTGCAAAGCCACGCCTTCGAGGTTGGGAGGCCCACCTTCAAACATATAATCATAACAAGTGGGCGAGGGACCACATCGCTGGCTCAGGTGGCGAAGTGGCACATCGAGCTATCTGGTGGTTGTCGGTTGAGGACCATCTAGGAGAAATTTTTTCTCCTATATACACTACCCACAGGTGGTGGGTAACAGGTCACATCACGAAAGAGTTCACGAACTCATCATCAGTAGATCAACATCTTCCTTAAGGACTTCAAACCATCTTCACGAGTCAAAACATGCTTCAATTAGACTGATCTTGCCTGCTCCCTCTGAATCCAGAGCTCATCGATCATGAGTCATCTTGTCACTTCGTTCTTCCATTCATTTTCAACAGTTTCCACACCTTGGGAATCTTCAATATGTACCTGCAATCCTCACTAGGAGGCACTGGAAGAACAAGTACGACCAAACAAGATATACAAAGACAAGAGACTCATAATGAAACAATAAAGGACTTGGTCGCCAAAAGGGCTTGGCTAGGTCATAAAAGGACTTTGACCAAAAAGTGAATGACCCAAGGCATTTATCGTGGCAATTATATGATACATTGACCTTTGAAGCTAGAAGGACTTGGCTAGGTTGACTAGAGGCGAATGTCTCAGGGAAATTATAGGATTGGACAAATTTTCTCCTTAGAAGCCAAAAGGACTTTGTTGCCAGAAGGAATTGGCTATGTCGACCGAAGGAGATACATGTAATTCACCTTTAAAGCTAGAAGGACTTGACCAGGTCATAAAGGACTTTGACCAGAAAGGTGAATGGTCCAAAGGCAAATTCTCTTCCAAGAATCTAGAAAAAATTGGATACCTAGGCTAGGTCATGACCGAAAGAGATTAATACATTTGCCTAAGGAGCCATAAAGGATTTTCGCCAACCCCGGATATATGAGGAGTTACATTGCCCACTCCAAGATGGAGTTATTTTATAGACATGCATCGACATGACAAGCTCATGAACTTTTCTTAAGGAAGGAGAAATTTTAGCCAGGGAAATTTGTTGCAGATAATACCTCCCTCGCCAAGAGGGAGTGTTGATTTTTGTGTAGCATCGGGAGGTATTCCCGTATGCCAAGAGGCCTCATAAGTCGGGCAAAGAAAAATATATAAAATGAAAAATTTATTTTATTTTTGGGCTTTATGTAGGCCCTGAGTGTCAAGTCGGCCCCACAAGTGAAGGGGTGTGACCTTGAGTCATAATTCACCCCAATCCAACTAATATAAATACAAGATGACCTCCTCCACTTTGAGCAATTCGTGCAATCTCATCTTGTGAAGAATTTGTAACCCAAGTGAGCCACAGATCTCCAAGAGAGGCCAAGTTGAAGCTAATTTATCTCTGAAAGAAGGATGAGTAAATCTCTAGAGGAGGGTCGAGTATTTTGTCTGTTAACTGAATGGCTGCAGAGTTTATGTCTTAATGCAGGAAGAGGGTTGGCCATTGAACTTTGAAGCCCTAGTTGTAGGCCAAAAGGCCTTAGTTAGATTGTGGGAGGACTAAAAGGCCTCTGTGAGATTGCAGGAGGGGCGAAAGGCCTCAGTTAGATTGCAAGAGCGCTGAGAGGCCTGAGGTGGTGGGAAATAGAGGTCGAAAAGCCTCAGATTCATGGGTAGAAGGGGCTGAGGTGCCTAAGGGTTGTAGGAAGGCCAGTGAATTAGTTTGGAGCTTGCTAATTTGGTGTAGATGAATTATTGAGCATGTATTGTGAAGTTTGTTTAGTAAAGGAGGTTTGAACAAAGTGTTTTGATGTTGATAAGTACAATTGACTGAAGGGAGGTGTCCATTGTGAGCAACTAAGTGTGCAGGGTAAATTGATGCCGGGGTACCCCCGCGTACACCCACAATATGATTCAAAAATGCATAAGCACATTTGTCCCAGGAAATTAACTCTCTAAGGAGTCGAACTCTTCAACCATCAATTGTTAAGGACCCTTTTCTTAATAAACTTCAGATGCGGATTATTCAATACAATAGCCCAAACTTTTAATCTCCTCTATCGGGACTTATTCACCCTTATAAACCTTCATTAACCCTTAAGTCCACACATTAAACCTTCACTTTATAAACTTTGGTTATACCGGACTTAACACATGAAAACCCTTTATTGACGCTATATTTCTATTATAACCCGTTTATAACAGAAATGCACTTAAAACATACCTTTTTGCCTTAATACGACATTTGCACAGATATCAATGCTTTACCTTTATCGCAATCAGGGTATCGCTCTTCCGCGGGTCACACTACACACTCCTCCCACTTTCCCGATATGCGATCACACTGTCAGAACACATTATTGGCGCTTTTACATTAAAAACCTGGACCATTCATTCTATTGGAAAATATGGGAAACACTGGAATACAAAGGAAAACTCGCTCCAAACCATAAAGCAGGACTCCAAACATTATAAACCCGCATTCATAACTGTCGTCGGGTCTGCACTCATCCATCGCCTTTCCATTGCGCTCTCCATTCAAACTCCGATCAGCGATTAACCTTCGGAACTCAAAGCATATTAACTGCGCCATATAACCCATCAGGTCCGCTTACCCCGCATGTTGCATTCTCCTCCTCCCTTCTCCGATCAAACAACTTGCATATAAATCTTCCACCGTTGATCTACACTTAGTAGATTTGACGGTTCACCCCGATTTCGGGTAGATAATAAGCATGGGGTTTAACCACCCGATGAAGCGGTTTCCCTTCCCCACTTCTCTGCTACATGTCGCGTTGTGAATGGAATCAGAGCCAATTGGTAAAAACTGCTTACGCCCCTTCCTTCCGCCCGAAATCCACTTTCCTGCCTTTGAATACTATTCTTCGCTGATTAAACTCCGCACTCCTTCAGCATTTGATGACCGTCGATCTATATGAGATCGATGGTTCTCGTTCCTTGTCTCCTACGCCATTGATCTGTAAGATCCAACGATACTTAAACTTCAACAACTCGCTTCTTCCCTCATCCTTTTCTTTATGTTTTCCTTTGTTTCTTCAGCGTTTCTCTATGGTTTTGGGTTATTTCTTCAGGGTTTTGACTTCTGCTCTTCCGCTGCTCAACTTTCTCTGAGCTTAACTCCTTTGCGAATTCTCGCTTCGCAGCTTCTCCAGAGCTTCACTCTGATCTTCAACTGGATTCAAAGATCCCTTTATGATTCCTCTAAATCATTCTGTTCCTCTGCATGTCGTTCAGAACTCTGCCTGCAACCCCTGTTACAGAACCTACGAATTCACATATAATTCATTCATAAATACTCATTTCACACAATTACACAGTTAGGAATAAACCTCTGTATATATAAATATGAACAATTGATTACATATCGAGACTTTTTGTCTCTCACAGGCCTAATCTTCAGCATCAGTGGCCTCCTCCCTTTACTCTGCCCATAGGCTTATATTTATACCATAAAGGTTTTATTGAACTAATTCTGGTTCAAATCCTAAATCTATTGACCTGACTCCTAAATGTCCTCTATGTCCACTTCTAACTTCATTTAATTCCTAAGAACTCTCTCTAGCTCCTCGACTCATGAAACTACTTTTTTATAATTGACTTCTAACTCTCTTGTCATTATTAACCACTCATGTTCTCCTTTATTTGAGAGCATTTACAAACATCTTCACACATCTAATTAATTCTTATTCTACCCACTCAAAAGCCTAAATATTACATTAATTCAACACTTAGTACACTAACATCTCTAAAACACATGACCCCCTATGTCTATTAAAGTACAGTGATTTTCCTTGGGTTGAATGCTCCTGCATCATAATTAAAGGAGCTATTCCCTGTATGTTAAGGAGGCTAATATTTGACAGGTATCGTTGACCTGATTTTGGCACAAATTCCTAGAATAGTTTGAAATGTAAATATTTGTTGAAGAACAAATTTCTCTTAAGAAGGAAAGTTTGCTAGGGTTTTACCAAGTTTAAGTTCTCTCAAGGTAAAGTTGTTGTCTTTTTTGCTTGGTTGTCTCTTTATGATCCTACTATTATCATTGTATTGTTGTTGAAATTTTCTATGTATAATTGCTTAATGATACATGTGACAGAAGTTAACTTGATCAAACAATCATTGGAAAGTAATTATTAGATTAGAAGATCAATTTCTGTATAGAATTTCAACACTAAGGACCCCAAGCAAATCAATGGACGAGATCTCGATGGTTTCAAAGGGTCCAAGGGGTGGGCATGCTACTTTACAGCTCACGTGAATCACGACAGGCCACATCCCCTCCCCTCCCCGTCCCTTATTCTTTGTTTTGTAATGTTAAGTGGTAGGCAAGTCTAGTATAGATTAAATCTGTGCACTTGATCTCCCCAACTCCTTAGTAGAATAAAAGGACAGGATTGTCGTGGGGGGTAAAAGTACTGAAGGATATGTGGGATATTTTAAAAATTGCATAAATCAGAAGGAGACACTTGCCCCCACCATGAGTAGGTCTAAAGGGTTAGGTGGCATGCAGTTAGAGGGTGGGTGCAATGTATGGTATGGATCTTCGGAGGACCCTAATCAATTCAACAACCGTGATTACCCCTCATTTGGGCAAGGATGGTGGGGTGTCATAACCCATCCTAATTGGGTTGCACCATGTTGTGGCACCGTGCAACAAGGATACATGTTAAAGGACTGTTGGTTTTGTGGTGGTTGTAATGCATATTGTTGATTCTAAAGTTGATCAATGGTTAGAATCATTGTGGGTGCAAAGGAGGTACATGCTTGGGTTTGCAAGTTTATAATCCACACCAATTGGGTGAGGACATTTGGAAAGGAGTAGAACTATATTTCTGCCGAAGTTTCAATTGGGCATCATTGATCATGTTTCAAATGAAGAGTTGGGTCTATGCAGAGTCTAAAGGCTCACCTGGTGCATAGGTTGATTCACCTATGCCAATAAAAGGTTGTCTCTTGGCCTCGTTCAAAGACTCAAAGGGGGCCTCCACTAAAGGTTTTTGCCAATGATGCTTACAATAGAGTCAGGGGCTTGTCATGGCATAGTTTCAATTGTCCAATGGTTGAGGTTGTGGAATTAAGGTTGGATCCACTGTTGGTTTCAAAGGGTCAACAATAACCTTTCATATCGCCAACCATTTTGCCCCCTTCATCATTTCACTGTTATTTTCACTATTTGTTCTATGTAAATTGGTTGGGCTAAAGGGAAGAAGTTTAGGCGGCCTGCTAGCATGGAAATACATTGCCACTCCGCCATTAAATTGGGAAGCCGACTAAAAGAGCCAATTGGTATTCAAATCTATAGCCTTAGAGCCCCAATTCTTTATGGATCTTTTGATTGTGCTATGTGGTTTCCATTGCAAGATGGCCAACGAAGAAAATCCATGGCCCCATTCCATCATGGTCAACCAATTGCCACTCTCAATAGACATTAGGACAATGAGGACCACTAGCTTAATTCTCAAGGGAGTGATCTTAAAGCCTAAAAGCAGAGAAGTGGATAGACAACCTTTTTTCGGCTAACTCTTAGTATGGATTCTTTGACTTTGACAACATGAAATAAAGGATTTGCCTAATAATCCAACCACCTTGTTGAAAGTTTGGGATTTAGCTTTTGTGCCATTCTGGGGAGGCAGAGTTTATAAGAGAAGAATTCGGTAGCACAACCAAGTGGGGATCCTTGGGAGTTTTGCACCTTTACATTGTTGAGATCTTGAGCAGTTAGTTTCTCATAGGGATCTGCAATATTTGTGCCACCCTTCTTTTACTCTTTCATTCTCCTTTCTTTATGTAAACATTGTCTAAATAATAGATTATGTAAAGGAAGTCAATCACATCTAGGAGTGTAATTTTCTAGTCCCCACCTTGGGACCTTTTGTTGTAATTAATTATTAAATGAAAATTTGAGTTTCTTATTGAAAATGAGGATTGAGGAAATTCTGCAATTGATTTATGAATAAAACTTAGGTATATTATGAGGTTTTCTTTTCCATATTTTGTCTCTCATGATGTTGAATGCAAAGTTGTTAGAATTGAACTTGACAAAGACTTGGCTGGTTTGGGACTTGTCAATACTTGGTGACTTGACAAAACTCAATTCAAGATCTGACAAGACTCAAGATATAGAAAATGACTCAAAATATGGTAATTTTTTGTTCAATTGAGTTTGGTGAGTGTAAGTTGAGTTCGAGTTAAGACCAAGTTGAGTCTAGCCAAGTTTGATGCTTTTGGTAGACTCCATAGTCTTAGGTCAAGTATGAGTTGAGTAGTCAACTATGACTCTAGAGGATTTGTGGGGACACATGAGTCTCCCATGAGTCAAACTTCACTGGTTGAATGAAATAATGTATCTATTCTAACGTTGCCCATTTGGTATTTGTCTAATGAATGTGTGTGTTAGGAAAGTAGTGTTTGACCTCTTCCTAAGCTCATATTTGTTCCTTTGTCATTTATCGTCTAAGGTTGTAGCTATGATTAGGAAACCCTTCTAAGGTGGGCTAGTTGAAGTTGTGCTTGAGAGAGTTTGATCACTCTCACAAACAAATGAAGCAACTACTTTGTAAATAAAATCTCTAGCTCATCGTCTTACAATAATATAATATTAGTGGATTCTAGATCCACTTTTATCTTCAAAAGGAAATAAAAAATATGTAACACTTACTAGATACATACTTTTCTCCTAGGAATAATGACAAAAATACTATATTCCTCAAACTCCTCAACAAATTTTCCATAAACTAATAATTAATGGATTTAGATCCACTTTTTCCTTTGGTTTTCCCTTCAAAGATAACCTCAAGACAATGTTATAAACATAATAATAAGTTCATTGATTATTGAAAGTCAAGGGGCTCATACCTCTTCATCTTGTGACCAGTCAATGCTATAAGTAAATTGCCATGAGGGTTATTGTATCATCATCTTCTTATCAATCATTTATCAATATATATCTTATATTACAGCAATTCGAGTACAACAAGAACGGTCATAACATTGGTATTAGAGCCATTGATTTGGTCAACTCTGGGTTAGTTCCACATAATCCTTTTTAATTGTTGGCTCGTACAGTTGCAATTGTTGTCGTACAACCTACAATCATTGCCTCGACAGCCAATTCTGTGAAATCCATTCGACTATACCACTACCAAACACCATCAAGTTGATGTACGGTTGTACCTTGCTGACATTATCAATTTGCTGTACAATTGTGCATTACTGTACCTTGTTGCCACCAATTTGCCGTACATCCATGTTGCTGTTATACCCTTGCTGCCACTGTACATCATATCCCCCAATCTCTGTGCCATACGATCCACCACATGCTGCAATAATATCCATCACCGTACATCATATCGCACTGCTGTCACACCATTTCACATTCTTTCCACTGCACTAGTACTTGCCATCCTTATTCGCTGCCTGTCACACTCATTTGCCATCTTAGCCACTATACAAATTTGAACCGCTTTTTACCGCATTCTCTGCACAAATCAATTTGTACAACATTTCATCGTGACTATCTATACTTTTGCATGTATAAGAGTCATATAGTTTTAGTTTTTGTTATAAATTAAGATATTAGAAAAAAAAAACTTTTTTATATATTTAAAAAATTACTTTTTCAAAAATTAGTTTCATAACTTTTTATATTTATATACAAAAAATCAAATAAATTAAAAAAAGAAGTGGACTATACGAAGAAAAAAGCCAAACCCAAGATGGGTAGCAATGATGAATTACATGTGGAGCTCAATCGATATAAAGATGAGGTTAATAGCATAAGACATCATCTTGATAATGTTTAGAAGGTAGAAGGTGTAGAAAGGATTCAGAGAAGGACAAAAAGAGTTAATAGATAAAATTAATAAACTAATAGAAAAAGAAGACAAGATCGATAATTTGATAGTGGAATTCGAGAATCATTGGCAAACTACATTAAGAATGAGAAATAATGACAAGGACGAAATGATAAGGAATTTAACTACTAAGGTGAAAGAATTTACCAACTAATCAAGAGGGTGGACGCATTAATTTCTACCAAGAACCAACATCAAGTCAAGAATCACAAAATACAAGTGAACAGGGACATCATAAAGCACCTGAAGTAATTTTTCAAGCTGTAAATGTCACACAAAAGTTCTAGATAGAGATTATCAAAGCATAAATAGGGAATTTTTGAAATATGATGGTAAGGACCATAGAGGAGCAGTCATCTAGGTCAACAAAACAAAAGGAATTTTTTGAATTAAACCCCCCATTGGTTGAAGGAGAGAAAATAATGACGACCTCCAATAACTTAGACTGGGAAGCTTACGATTGGTTTTTATGGTGGAGTAGAAAATGTGATGCTCGTCTTTTCATTGGCAAAGTTTCACAACTGCCCTTATTAAAAAGGTTCCATGACAAGGAAGATGATGACTTGTACAAAAAATTCGTTCACTTAAACAGAAGGGAAACATGAATGATTACAGGCATGAATGGGAAGTTTTGGCCATAAGGCAAAACAGATTCACAGGGGAAAAACTGCTAAAAATGTACATCTGTGGGTTGAAGAATTATATCCATGGTGAATGACCCTAAAAGTATTGAGGATGCTAGATATGCGGCAAAACTAATTGAACAAGAAAGCAAAGTCAATAGGCCATCATTCACTAGAAAAGGTGAAAATTGGCATTAGAGCTCATATAAGAAAGGGGTAAATAAATGTAGATATTGTGGTGACAAATGGTCACCAATCCAATATGCAATAATTGTTAAAATATAAAACTGTGGTCAAATTCCACTTTGGATAGCTCACTTGATGGAGATAATGATTGCATTGAATTCCTCTTTTTGAGAGGACCAAAATTGACCTAAAGATCACTCAAAACGGATAAGGGAAAGTGCACTTATGAAGAAAAGCCCACATGTGCACATTTGACAAGGTCAGCCCTGAAGCAAAGTGGACACCCTTGGAAGGCTATAAATACAAGTGACCTCTACCTCATTTGTACACCATCATGAGACACTTTTATCTTGGTTTTTGGCTTGCATAGGTCTGAGGCTCGTCTGCGGAGGAACAGGTTTGCTCTGAGGTGAAATTGCAAGGTCCGAAGCCTCCATCTTAGTTTTAGGGTTTTGGGCCATGGTTGCAGGCACAACACAGGAAGAAATCGACCACAGTGGCTCGCACAGAAGCACATCTGTGTGACTGGAGCCTTCCAGTCATATAAACAACTCTCCATCCATGCGACTGGGAGTTAGGGTTTCAGAATCACAGTCGCTCGCTTCTCTCAAACCAGATCCGACCCTAGTCGCTCGCATGCCAGGCTTAAGGGTGCAACTGGGATGCTATAATCGCTCGCATGCCAGGGTTAAGGGTGCAACTGGGCTCTATAGTCGCTCGCATGACTTCTCCTCCGCGCGATTGGGACCTAAATGATGGAATCTTAGTTGTCCGAAGATTTCGCTTAGTGATCGTAGGGTTCGACAGTTGACTACAGACAGTGAAAATCAGATTTTTGAGTATAAGCTTTGTTGGGTTCATTTATGGATGTTGTATTTGTTTTTGCTGGTTAGTTACATAGATGAAGATATGGATCATTGTACTTTCTTTTGCTGAATCATTTGATGACAATCTAAGAAGAAGAAGAATTTGAAAGGATTTTCCCCATAGTTGGTTTTGCCCTGGTCTTCGACCAATCTTGGTGTCTCTATGTGTCCAAGCTTTTATTCTATTGTTCCTTTATGTTCCGTTGCATTGATGATGATGATATTGTTCTTTCTATATAGTTGCATATGTTGTTGAATAATGATGTAAATCTGAATAATGTTATGATGATATGGGGTGAACTTAATGTGTTAATGAAGAAATGCAATTATCAAAACAAAGAACAATATAGCCCTAAGAAAAATTAACATGGTATCAGAGTTGGGTTGAAGAAAAGTCATGGAGATCACCCCTATGATGACACCATTGATGGAAGCAAGAAGATGATGGTGGAGAACTAAAATAATTCTAGGGTTTGAAGAAAACCTTAGGCATGTGTATTACGGTTTGATGGATATTATGAGGTTAGGGTTTGAGAGAACCCTGGTTTATGGCAAAAATTTGAGATATGAAACCTAGCAAGGTCAATTTGAAGATGCTCAAGCACTTGTGACAGATTTGATGAAGCCCTAGATGGGATTGTCTCTAGTAGGCCTGGTTGTTGATAAAGTTGATTGAAATAGTGAAGGCAACATTGTCATATAGACAATAGACAATGATGGCTCTTGAAGGTTGGTTCAAGAGGGAGAGGATCACCTCTCATTGAAGATAAGTTCTTTTTGATTTATGATGCTTCTCTATATCCTTACTTTTGTTTAGACTTATTGATTTGATTATTGTTTTGATCATTACTTATACTTCATGTATATTTAAGTATTTGGATGTTTCTAACCTCCTTGATGAGATGTAATGAGAGGATCCTTCTTGAGGATCATTTGAGATGTAGGAAAGAAAAACTAGAGTTGGAAACGGTAAAGAGGCACATGATGAAAAGATGACAAAGTGCTACAAGCTTCCTATGTCAAATTGAATGATGCACAGGTGTTTGAATATTACAATGTATACATGGTATATTGTTTCAATGTTATGTTTCAACTGTAATATTGGATGGCAAGGTAAGCCCTAAGGTATGATGAATGCCTCATTCTCAAATGGTTCATGCATGCATATGAAAGTGATTTGTATTCATGGTTTTTATGATGAAATGGTGCACTTGATATTGAACAAGTATCTTACATAATGAATTTCTTGATTCTATGAAGCTACTTGGAAATATTGATTTCTGATATATTGGTATACTTTATGTTTGGTTAACATCTATCATTTTTGATATCTTGATCCCATGAAGAAGGCTAACACCTTGATTCTAATAGATGGTAATTTGATACTATTGATATTGAGCATGGCAGCCATGATGATAGAAGTGTAACAATGACATTGATATTCAGGATCTTTTGTTGACCATGATTATGCTTTGATGTGCTTAGTAATTATGGCATATGGTAAAATTGAATGCCCTGACTTGATGGATTGAGTTACGTGACAAAGACGTAATGTTGTGATCATGATTCTTGAAGTATGCTCTTATTAGCTATTTGACACTAACCCTTGATGAAAGATTGATGTCATCATTTCATGGTGAAGTAGCTGATGCTAACATGTATGACCATGATGAATATGTGGATATAGTCTGACTTTATGATCTAACAGATCTACTAATGCATGACAGTATTATAGTTTGGGTGATGACTTGAATGAAGATGACTGAAGTGGCTTCCCATTCAGAGGGAGAATCTCTCCATAAGATCCTTACTCCTAGTACCATTGGCATTATAGGTATATTCTTTACTGTTGAAGTATGATTTATGGGCATGAATAGACAAATATTTGACATTGTTGATCTGCAACAAAGTTTTGATCTGAGAAGAGAGAGTTTTCCCTTACTGTAAGCCTCAGTCACACGGAAGCAGGGTTACAGGTGTGACTGTAGCCTTTTAGCTGCATGGAAGTAAGGTCAAGGGTGTGACAGCCTCTCAATTGCTTGCAGGGAAGGCCTATGAGTGCGACTATGCTTGTTGGACACAAGAATGAAGTCATGTGTATAAAATTAGAAGTACGCCTATTAAAAGATGTCAGTCCTACAGACATGAAGCAGACAACATAAAATTCTATGAGAAGGGAAGTTTGAATGTTTACTATAATATGAATATGTAGACTGAACTTGTGTTTGCAGGTGACTGAGATATGATGTGTCATTATGATTGAAGCTTCTGCTGCAAGAGTTTGACTTGATTCGGCTGATTGATATAGTTAATTGTTTGGAGTTTTGACATGATGCTTGATAATGACTTATATCCTTGACTTGATGTTGAGATGTGTTATGGACTATAGATGTCACTATGATAGCAAATTTAGGATTTGACTTGATGACTAATGATTCAATTTGACGACTGATGATTCACCTTGATGAGAATATGATATATGATCATAGTAACTTCCAATGACCAATATTGGTATTCGATAATGGTTTTGTATTGGCCTCCTCGTTCTTAGCACATTGGTTGAAGTATTGACATTTGTGATTCAATATGAAGCTATCTCTTAATGAATGGATGGAACTTGCATGAATTATCCTTGGTGTATGCATTTGCATCTAGTGACAAAAATGACTTATATTATGATCATGAGAATGACTTGAAGTTTGGATTTGGTAGATGACAACCTGTTGGCATGATAATAGATGAAGTCATGACTTGATGAGAACTCTATCTGCCACCTGGTATAAAGAATTTGATACAAATGATATTGATGAGTTTGATATTAGTTTTGATCTAACAACAATGATTCATGTAAGGCTAAGCATATTGCTTTGGTAAAGTGTTATGTTTGCAGAAAGCTTTGTGTAAAGCAAGCTTGACGATTCCAGATATGTTCGCATTGACAGTTATTTGGTGAAGCCAAGAAGATGTGTTTATCCAAACCTCTACTTCAAAAGTGTTCCCAGGTATGATTTTGATTTTGAATTTGGTTTTATAGGCTGTTGGTCTACTCTTGATAGGAAATGAGCCCCTGATAATCAAAGTAAGAGGGAGATGGTCTCTGAAGTTCAAAATGAAGAATCATGGCCCGATGAATTGATTTCTGAAGTTTGGAAAAGAAAATTCTATATTGCGAAGCTATTAAAGAGATATTGTTGAACTTGACTTAAGCATTGATGTTCCGTTTTGAACATCTGTTCGTATATATATATATATATATGATGTGCATAGAACCTGGATGAATTCATGATTGAACCACTTCATATACCTTGAGTTGCTGCCTGACATCCTTCAAAATACTTGCATGGGACGATCAATTTTTGATCTGAGATATTCATTCTACGATATGTGACTATTTGGATGTACTGATGATGATTAGGATCGTTATTGATGAGATGAGCACATTTGGATGCTGCCTTAGTATGAGATTTGCCATGATATCTTGGATGATAGGTCCGTAGAACGACCGAGGTTGAGTACAATGTTGCTAGCATGGCTAGCTGTGAGGTAGGATGAAGAAGCTCCTTAGAGAGAGGTCTGAGTAGGATCTGGATATAACATGGATACATTATGATGACAAAGAGTGGGAACCGATTGGCAGAGAATCCCGCATATAGCTAGGACTGAGTTACCTTCACATATTGAGACAATGTTGTTGTACGAGACAAGCTTAGAATTGTGGTTGGCACCTCCTTGAGAGGGAGGATGAATATGGTATCCTTTTTGTGATATATATATGATTGTTTATGTTCTAATATGATACTTGATTTGATGTCCTGTATGAACAGGAGGCAACTACTATTGAGACATGATGATTACCATGTATGAGTACGATGATATGTTGCTGATCTATAGAAAGCATTGTTGATCGGGGACACTGAGCCAACTCTTCCTCCCCTGTTTGAGCTCCCAGGGAGTGGAATTGAGATGGAGGGCTCCTGGGGTTGAGGGAACTCTGGACAATAGGGTATCATCCCTATCTGTTACCCACAGGGTTGAAGATGCTGTTCCCCAATCTTTGGTCGTTGCAGAGTATACCCTAGTTGGCATCATATCCACAAGCTGGGCTTGTTGGGAATACCGCTCCCCGTTTGGCCAACGGGTTGAGAGTGTACTTGGGGTGTACAACCCAAGTCGATTATGATGCAGGTGTTCTACCACATGACTACTTAGAGTCATCGATGGGAAGATCGACAAGCAATAGGATTGGGTTGAGATTTGCTCCCCTACGCAATTTCGCGTTGAGAATGAGCTCCCCGATGTGATTCTAGGGTTGAGATGTGCTCCCCTGTGTGTTTGGATATCCTATTACTTGATATGGGGTCGTAGTAGTAGCTCCCCCATGAGATTCTAGGTTGAGATATGTTCCCCAATGTGGTTCCAGGTAGTGTTTTAAAAATTGGTCGGTTTGAACCGGTAACTGGTCAAATCGGCGGGTTCATTAGCCAAACGGGTCAAACTGGCAGAAAAACTGGGTTTAACCCACCTCTTGGCGAAAAAATCACATAAACCGGTGCTAACCGATCGGTTTATGATAGAACCGACCTGTTTATGGTCAAATCAGCCGATTCACTACCAAGGCTGCAAAGGACCCACACAACGTAGTTTAGGAAGGTTCCATGGTGTTTTGGAGGGAAAGTAAGGGTTGTTTCCCTCCAAAAACACCCTCTCCAAGCCTTTAAAAGGGGCTCACCCCCCTCATTTACCTCACACATCTCATTTGGAGTTTTTGAGAGTTTGATTGGGAGCTTGGAGAGTGTTGAGTTTTTGATGGAGTAGTGGAACAACAAAGAGTTTGAGCTAAGTAGTAGTCATCATGCCTCCAAAAGCCAAGGATACTGCATGGGCTCATTGTAATATGATTGATGGCAATATGATCTGCAAATATTGCCAAAAATCTATTGGAGGGGGTATTAACAAGTTCAAGCAACACTTGGCTGGGATAGGAGGCCATGTAAAGGCATGTGGAGCACCAAATGAAATAATAGGGCATATTAGGGCAAAATACCTTCAGAAGTTTGAGACTCAAGTCACTGAACCAATAGAGAAGTTTGTGACTCAAGCAGTTGCAAAGTTTGGGAGTCGAGACTCAACCAACTGAGTTTGATCATGATGACTCATGAGAAGTTTCAATTGATAATGCTGATCATTATTATCATATATGTAGACTTGTAGTAGGCCAGTGGCCCCATAGTTTGTAGGCTTTGCTTTTGCACTCTAGAGGCCATTTAGAGCTTCATTGATTATATATTTTGTTGCTAATATGTATTGCAGTCGGTGCCATTTTGGTATATTCACCTTTACATGGCATATATATGAGCAAACTTTGCATATTTTGTGTCTATTGGTTTGGAATCATGGTTTTAAATCTTAAAAATAGTTTTTTTCATTAAAAATTAATTATTTAATATATTTTTTTAAAGACTGGTTCATTTAGACCTGACTAGTGGTTTGAAACCCGATTTATTAGGTGGACCGGTCCAGTCACTGGTTCCAATTTTTAAAACTATGGTTCTAGGTTGAGATGTGCTCCTTGATGATATGATTTCCAATGATGATGTAGGTTATAGATTTAGCTCCTCGTCGGTATCCCCAGGTAGTAGCCCGCTGGCAGAGATTCCGGGTAGTAACTCGATGGATAAAGGGTGGTAGATTGAGATCCCCTCTGATGTCAAAATTCTTCTTCTTTTAGATTCAAGAATATTCAGCATATGAGTAGGGACAATCAAGAGATAATTAGGAATGAGCAAGAGATGAATTAAGATGATCAGTGATGATACAAAATCATGAGATACTTGGGATTGGATATGATTTGATGATAGGATACTCACGACATGATGCAGGTGGAATTCTCCCTAGTTGACAAGGAGTGTTAAAATATGCAACTACAATCAAATTCCACTTTGGACAACTCACCTGCTAGAGATAATTATTGCATTGAATTCCTTTTTTCGAGAGGACCAAAATTGACTTAAAGATCACTCAAAACGGATAAGGGAAAGTGTACTTATGAAGAAAAGCCGACATGTGCACATTTGACAAGGTCGGCCCTAAAGCAAAGTGGACACCCTTGGAAGGGTATAAATACAAGTGACCTCTACCTCATTTGTACACCATCATGAGACACTCTTCTATCTTGGTTTTTGGCTCGCACAAGTTTGAGGCTTGTCCATGGAGGAACAGGTTCGCTTTGAGGTGAAATTGCAGGGTCTGAAGCTCACATCTTAGTTTTAGGGTTTTCGGCCATAGTTGCAGGCACAACACAAGAAGAAATCGACCATAGTCGCTCGTACAAAAGCTCATCTGTGCGACTGGAGCTTTCCAGTCGCATGAACAACTCTCCATCCATGCGACTGGAAGTTAGGGTTTCAGAATCGCAGTCGCTCGCTTCTCTCAGACCCGATCTAACCTTAGTCGCTTGCATGCCAGGCTTAAGGGTGCGACTGTGTTAATTTTAAGCAACAATGGTTTGTTTTATGCTTTAGAGCAATTTTACTTAAATTTCTTTATTAGCCGAGTATCAATATTCAGATTAGCAATCACATCAACATGATAGTAAAATGCAGACAAAACATAAACATAAATAGTAGAAGACAAGCCAAGACAAAAGGACACAAGATGTGGCACCAGCAAGTGACAGACCCCAATGTGGGGAAACCCTTGATCAAGTCTTCTTTTAGTCTTCAATAGTTTAGTAGAGAGAGATGTACAATTTACAAATCTAATAATTTATAATAGCAGCAAATGAGCCCTAACTAGAAAAGTCAACGCTAGTCAACAGTCAATGTTTAGCCTCGATTTTTGTGCCCAGAAATGCGGCTTGCCCAAACAGAGATAGCCCTCACAAAATTGCAATCAAAGGAGGTCAACACATGCTGGTCAACGCTTGGTCAAACTGTCCAGAAATTCAGTCCCTTGAAATTTCGGCCTCATGAAATTTCGCTCCCCTGAAATTTTGTACTTGTGGAGAGAGAGAGAGGCCCAAAAACCTGTACCCAATCAATTAGGAGAGAGAGAGAGAAGTGTGAAGATGAGTGTGTCCAAATGAGGCTAAGGTATCATGTATTTATAGCAAACATTGAGGATGAATAGATGTGACTGTTGGGCATTTGAGCCTACATAAGTTCGCTGGCCGACCTTGACAATTTGTCCATAATCAAAATAAATTCATAACTTCATTTGTACATGTTGGAATCAGATGATCTGTAGATCGATCCTACACCTCTTGGAGAGAGGAATCCAAGAAATATATCAACTGTCATAAATAAGATGACCCATGTGGAGTTTGGCCCTAGTTTCCAATTTTAACACTCCCTCTCAACTAGGTAGAACTCCATCTGCTAATCCATCTGCCAATTTGTACTATCTCTACCATCAATTCACTGTCTTGCACTCCTCTGCTCTGCTGAACTATGAAGAAGAAGAAGTGACCGAGAATGTATCATACCATTCTCTACTGACCCGAAGTCAGTCCCAATCAAAGGAGAGTGTGTCATACCACTCTTACTGACCCAAAGTCAGTTCCAATCAAAAGAGAGTGTCTCATACCACTCTTACTGAGCCAAAGTCAGTTCCCATTGATCCTAGATCAATATCGATCATCTTAGCATAGGGAGTGCGGTAGTACACGATGCGTCCATCGATAGTACTATGATCCCTATCCTCATTCCCCTACTCATTGGCCAAATGAGAGGTACTTCCCATGAGTCCCAGACTGCATGGGTATGATGTCTTAGCAAGAGAAGGATGAACCACTCATCCTGCCTACATGTCACCAAGGGGTATCACAGGGGAAGGCTGAACCACTCACCTTGTACACAACAAACCTCTAGGGGAAGCCTGAATCACTCACCCTATGGTTGCTCATCTCTCCAAGAAGTACCCCAAACCCCCTGGAGCTCCTAGAGCTCAATGTCCATCTCATACAGGACCCTCATAAGAGGGTCTCTCCACGACTCAAGTCGTTTTCGGAAGGCTAAGAACTTGACTTTCCCAAGGGGCTTTGTCAGAATATCGACGACTTGCTCATCAGTCCCAATGTGATGGAGCATTATTGCTCCTCGTTGTACCATGTCCCAGATAAAGTGGTACCTGATATCCATATGCTTGGAGCGATCATGAAACATGGGATTCTCTAATAATCGAATCCCACTCTGGTTGTCGCAGAGGATCACGGTGGTATCCAGCACATGTCCAAACAACTCACTGAAGAGTTTCCTCAACCAGACAGCATTACAGGAGGCCATACTAGCAACGATGAATTTGGCCTCGACAGTTCTCAAGGCAACCGATTTCTGCTTCTTGCTCATCTAGGATATCGAAGCAGAACCCAAAGAAAAACAACATCTAGAAGTGCTCTTGCGATCCACCACACTACCAGTCCAATCAACACCAGAATAACCATGCAGCCTCGCATTTTCGACAGTGTATCTCAACCCGTGAGTGAATGTGCCCCAAAGATATCTTAGAAGATTCTTGGCAGCGATCCAGGATGAGGCTCAACCATGTATTGGCTCAATGTATTAATTGCAAAACATATGTTCGAACAGGAGTTCACCAAGAACATTAGTGCTCCTATGAGTTGACGATACTCAGAAGCATTTCCCAATTCAAGTCCAGCAACACTACCACATAACTTCTTAAAGTTAAGTTCCATTGGAGTAGTCACAGGCTTGCAGTCCACCATCCCAAATCTTTCCAATATCTTCACAACATATTTTCCTTGAGAGAGGAAAATTTCACCTGGTTTTTGCTAGACCTCCAACCCTAGGAAATAGTGCATCAGTCCTAGGTCCTTCATCTCAAATTCAGAAGCCAACTCCCTCTTACATTTGTGAATGAGAGGGTCTGCACCTGTCAGAAAGAGGTCGTCCACATAAAGTACCAAAATGATAGGTTTATCATTTTCAACCTTAAAGTAAAGGTTCGGATTGGCTTCACTTCTAGTGAATCCTAGCTTCATCAGATAGTTATCAATCCTCTCATACCAAGCCCGGGGTGCTTGCTCCAACCCAAAGAGAGCTTTCTTCAACCTGCATACATGAGATTCCGGGTCATGAACCTTAAACCCCTTGGGTTGTTCCACATAGACTTCCTCTTTGATCGAACCATGCAAGAAAGCAATCTTGACATCCATTTGATGTAGGTTCCCTCCTTCCGAGGCAACAAGGGCTAAGATCGAGCGAATGGTGGTGTATCGGGCAACAGGTGCAAATATCTCATTGTAATCTACACCTTCCTTTTGAGAGAAGCCTCGAGCAATAAAGCGAGCCATGAACTTTTCTGTACTACCATTAGCTCCATGCTTGATTTTGAAGAGCCACTTGGCGGTGACAACCGATTTGTCCTGGGGTCGAGGGACCACATCCCAGACATCATTCTTTATAATTGACTCGTACTCTTCATTCATAGCATCCTTCCATACTTGTTGCTTCACGGCTTCTTCGAATGATGAAGGCTCATTTTGAATGATAGTGCTCATGATGGTCAAGTATCCTTGATACTTGTTCGGCTTCTTACTTTCACGAAAAGTCCCCCTTGGTGCAATGTGTCTCTCGGCATCTTTGAGACTCTCCCTAAGCCATGAGGGTCTCCTTTTGGAGGAGGAGGGCTCATGAGGAGGAGGATCTATAGGATCCATAGGTTCATCAACAGCAGGCATCGTTTTGTCTTCTTTTTCACCCTGATTTCCAGTGTCATCTTCTTTGTCCTTAGGATAAGAAGTTTGTTGATCTTCCTGAGGGCCATATGTTTGTCGAAGGTGACATCATGACTTATCTCAACTTCCTTTTGACTAGCCACATAAATTCTATATCCCTTGGAATTTTCACTATAGCCCACAAAGATTCCTTTTTTCCCAGATGCACCCAATTTGCTTCTTTTCTCTTTCGGCACATGAAAATATACAAGACTTCCAAAAATTCTAAAATGAGAGACTTACTTGAGGGGAATGGGCCCCCTGTAAGTTTTCCTTCGGCACATCCTGGACATACACCTTCATGCTCTACTTTGAACTCGGGCATACTTGTCACATTTGTCTCACATTGGGTAGGACCTTATAATGAAGATGGGCAAACCTCCGGTGCCATAGTTTAGATTGTAGAGATGTGTCGCAAGACATGGCTCCCAATGGACTTCCTCCAACTTGATACAAAGTGTCAACCTTGAACCCAAGAGTAAAAGCATCTTTAAAATTTCTTTTCCAAACACGTACCTTTCCATCGATGAATGCCATCTTGAATCCTTTGTCCTCCATGGCTGAAATGGACACCAGGTTCTTCTTGAGATCAAGTACATATAGTAATTCTTGCAAATGAATAGTGCTACCTTGATTCAATTGAAGGGTAACATTCCCTACTCCCTTCACGGGATAGGTGGCATCGTCTCCAAGGATGATCTCCAAGTTTGTTTCCTTTTCTATCAGATTTGAGAGGGCTTCCTTGTATGCGGTGAAGTGCCTTGAGGCACCATTGTCAATCAATCAATTTTCCAAATTGTTCAGAGGAGAGGCAATGGAGAGGGATGATATAAGATAGTACTCTTTTTGCTTATTGTTAACAACATTTGATTCTTCATACCTGGAGTTCCTTGATTTCTTGGAGGGTTGACCATTTCCTTCTCCCACATTCCTTTTTCCTTTGCCATTGGACGTGCCATTCCTTTGATCGTTGTTGTTGAAGTTGCCCCTGGAATGATTGTGATCATCATCATGCGATGTGTCCCTTCTATTTGGACACTCCCTTGCATAGTGGCCAAACTTATTGCAAACAAAGCACCTGCCCTTCCTTCCTCCCTTAGATCCAGGCTTTCCATGGAAATGACCTCTAGACCCTGCATTATTTCTCCTTTTGGCATGAGCGAAGAATGCAATGGGGTTGCTTCTATTAGAAGGCATTTCTTGCTCGACCATTCTTGTTTCTCCTTGAATGCATCTTGACACCAATACTTCAAATCCTGGAATTTGATCATTGTTGAGGATGGTGGTTCTAAATATATACCACTGAGGTCGGAGTCCTCCGAGGGTGGTGAGAGTAAGCTCCCTGTCAGGAATGACTTCTCTAATCGAGAGTAGATCATTCTTGATCTCAGTAATCCTCAAAAAATAGGATTGAATATCCTCGTCCTTGCCCTTCTTAATATCCTTCAACTTATTCTTTAGAAATAGAATTTGATTAACATTACTAACCTTGAACATGCCGACCAACCTGTCGTAGATCTCCTTGGAGGTCTTCAATTCGGAGATGTAAGCCACCAGATGCTTGTCAATGGAATCCCTGATAATCTACCTTGCTTGATTTCAACCCTATTATACTTGGTCTTCGTAGTAGCCGATGCATTTGAAGGAGGTTCAGGGATTTTACCTTGCACATAGTCCATCACATCTTTTTCTTCCAAGGTCAAATCAAGAGACATCTTCCATCCATGATAGTCAGATCTATCATGGAGCTTGTCTTCAACTAGGAAGTAGGATGAGGAACTCATTGAACCTTTTGTCCTTGTCCAACTGTCTTTGGTGATTGCTCTTTCACCCTTGCTTGGGCTTTGTCTTCACCTCAGTTTTGATACCATGTTAATTTTAGGCAACAATGGTATGTTCTATGCTTTAGAGCAATTTTACTTCAATTTCTTTATTATCTTAGTATCAATATTCAAATTAGCAATCACATCAACATGATAGTAAAATGCAGATATAACATAAACATAAACAATAGAAGACAAGCCAAGACAAGAGGACACAAGATGTGGCACCAGCAAGGGACAAATCCCAATGTGGGGAAACCCTTGATCAAATCTTCTTTTAGTCTTCAATAGTTCAGCAGAGAGAGATAGTACAATTTACAAATCTGATAATTTATAACAGCAGCAAAAGAGCCCTAACCAGAAAAGTCAACGCTGGTCAACAATCAACGTTTAGCCTCGATTTCTGTGCCCAAAAATGCGGCCTTCCCAAACAGAGATAGCCCTCACAAAAACATAGTCAAAGGAGGTCAACGCATGGTCAAACTATCCTGAAATTCGGTCTCTTGACATTTCGGCCTCTTGAAATTTCGCTCTCTTGAAATTTCGGTCTCTTGAAATTTCGGCCTCCTGAAATACCGCTCTCCTGAAATTTTGGATGTGTGGAGAGAGAGAGAGGCCCAGAAATCCGTACCCAATCAATGAGGAGAGAGAGAGAAGTGTGTCCAAATGAGGCTATGGTATCATGTATTTATAGCAAAAGTTGAAGATGAATAGACGTGACTGTTGGGCTTCTGAGCCTACATAAGTTTGTTGGCCGACCTTGACAATTTGTCCATAATCAAAATAAATTCATAACTTCATTTGTACATGTTGGAATCAGATGATCTTTAGATCAATCCTACACCTCTCGGAGAGAGGAATCCAAGTAAAATATCAGCTGTGATAAATAAGATAACCCATATGGAGTTTGGTCCTAGTTGCCAATTTTAACAGATTGGGTTGCTATAGTCGCTCACATGACTTCTCTTCCGTGCGACCGGGACCTAAATGATGAATATTAGTTGTTCGAAGATTTCGCTCAGTGACTACAGGGTTCGGCAGTTGACTGCAGATGGTGATAGTTCATTACAGACTCCAGAATCAGATTTTTGAGTATAAGCTTTGTTGGGTTCATTTATGGATGTTGTAGTTGTTTTTGCTGGTTAGTTACATAGATGAAGATATGGATCATTGTACTCTCTTTTGCCGAATCATTTGATGACAATCTAAGAAGGATAAGAATTTGAAAGGGTTTTAGTGGGTTTTTCCTTGGTCTTCGACCAATTCTGGTGTCTCTATGTGTGAATGCTTTTCTTCTATTGTTCCTTTATGTTCCATTGCATTGATGTTGATGATATTGTTCTTTCTGTATAGTTGCATATGTTGCTGAATAATGATGTAAATCTGAATAATGTTATGATGTTATGGGGTGAACTTAATGTGTTAATGAAGAAATGCAATTATCAAAGAAAAGAACAATATAACCCAATGAAAAATTAACAATAATAAGAAACTATATACTTGAGAAGCAAAACCAATCTCATACACATCTAGTAGTGAATTAGAGAGAAGGAATTAAAAGAAAAACAATTGTCGTTAAGTGTGAAAAAAATTGGACACCATGACATAGATGTGAAGACATGTCATTACGCTACTATAAAATTGTGGATGGAAAGCAAGTAGGAGTGTAGAAGCCAGATGATAAAATTGTTGTACCATATAATGCAAATTCAAACCATGACACCACGTTGTAAAAAGCATAACTAGCTTCAATCTCATGTGCCCAGTTAAATGGAAATGGAGACAACAACCTTCAAAGAAAGATAATTACTCCAAAAGACCAATTACAACCATCGATTGCAAAATACGTTCCACAACATCTTAGAAAGGAGAGGATCCAACCTTTAAGAAACAAAGAAAGCAACCCTACAGTTTCATCAACAATCATGATAAGGCAACCGTAACATAAGACCCTGAATCTTAAAGGAGTCATAAAAGATAGAAATGTCAGAATACTCATAGATTTTGGTAGTATTGACATTTGTATAGACATTGTTGTTGCTAAACAACTAAACCTTTTTGAGTACCCCACCAAGGACCTCATCGCGATGGTCGCTAATGGACAAAAGGTCAAAGATGTAGCAAAATGTTAGAAAGTTTTTTAACTCTTGAAAACGCGGCTACAAATTTGATGTTCAACAAATATTCATATAACATAAATGAAAGATGCTTTCTAAACTGATTTGTGACAACAAATACTATGGGTTCTTAACTAGCATAAATTTTAGAAGCAAAACTCACAAAGCCAAACACACGTAAAAGAATGACACAGATATACCCTGCAATCGCTAGTGTGGGGAAAACTAGCAAACGATGGGCTTCGATTCAGTGTCCAAAATTTACTTTACAACAAATCTTTACAACATAAAATTGCTACAGCAGTTTGTCCCAAGAAATCTAAGGGAAATCGACCTTTGTGTAGCACTGTACGACCAAACAAATTAGCCTCTGTGCCAAACAAATTTTGATCTGTACGACCCAGTAAACTCGTGGCCGTACGACCTCCTTTGCTTGACCTTCTCACTAATCTGATCTTGTTCGGTACGTTGCCCTAGTGTCTCGACGTGCTCTTTGCTGCTTTGAATGTCAAAACATTCTTTCCAGCTGAATGCCCAAGTGTGCCAATTGAATGATCTCCTCAACAGCTCGTACTCCCTTCATAAAGTGTTTAACCCTAATCTCCAAAGAGATGGTTGGCTAGTATTTCATCTCATCTCCCAAGATCAAGGGCTACGACTTAATTTGTCATTGACCCTTTTACCTTTTTCCAAAAAGGTGGCCAACAAGTCAAATAATTAAATTAAGCTACTGTCTAAAGTCCCGACTTAGAGAATTAATTAAATAATCGATGTAGGAGTTATTTGAGGTGGCTGGTTGCATGTCATGGCACATGACCTATACAGAACCACCTTCTAAGCTACAAATTCAACACTCCTTAGCGAGGAAGGTATTTTGCACAACACCTAGCTTATCCTTGAAGAATACAATTTCTCCCTTGATTAAGGCCTTGGTCAAGATGTCTGCCACTTGTTCTTCTATAGGGATGTATTGCAACTTCACTGCCCCCTTCTGCACATAATATATGATGATGAAGTGGTACCTAGTCTAAATGTGTTTCAACTTGTCATGAAACATCAGATTCTCAGAGAGCTTGATGCAACTCTGATTGTCACAGTGAATGACAGTTGGCTCCAATTCTTGATTGAAAAGTCCAACAAGAAGTTTCCAACGCCAAATGGCCTCTCAGGTTTCCAAACTAGCAACCATGTACTCAACTTCAACAAAACTTAGTGCAACTTACTTCTGTTTCTTGTTGAACCAAGAGAATGCTCTTGATCCTAGACTTAAACTGCACCGAAAGTGCTCTTTCCGTCAGCTGTATTGCCTACCCAATTTGCATTGGCATACCCTTCTAGCTTCACTCCATCTTGCTGAATGTACCTCAACCCATACTCAACTGTGCCTCAGTGAGTTCGCTTAGGCTCCATCATAAATTGATTGAGTTTGTTCATTGCAAAACAAATATCAGACCTGATGTTGACCAGATACATGAGAGAGCCAATCAACTGTTTGTACAAAGTAGGGTCCACTGCCTTTGATCTGGAAGTATCAATCTTCTTCTAGTTGGTCACTAGTGGCATGGATGTGGGCTTGCAGTTCTGCATCATGAATCCGTTAGGATCTCAATTGTGTACTTCCCTTGCCCAAGGAAGATCTCTACCTCTTTTTGCCACACCTCCAAACCTAGAAAGTAGTGCATGAAACCCAATTCCTTCATCTTGAACTCTGCTGCTAGGTCCCTTTTGCAGTCTGTTATGAGCTTCTCAAATCGTGTGAAAAACAACATATAAGACCAATATGAGAGGTTCTCTCTTCACCTGAATGTAATACAGGTTTAGGTTTGCCTTGCTCTTGGTGAAGCCCATGCTCTGCTAGTAGCTGTCAATCCTAGCATACCATGCCCTAGAAGCCTGCTTGAGCCCATATAACGCTCTCCTCAATTTGCACATGTGGGAATCCCTCCCATGCACCTCAAAACTCTTCGGCTACTCAATCTAGATTTCTTCCTCAATAACACCATTGAGGAAGGCTGTCTTCATGTCCATCTAGTGAATTCTCCAAACCATCTGCACTTCTATAGAGATAATAGCCTTGATGGATGAGTACTTGGCTATAGGGGCGAAGGTTTCATCATAGTCGATTCCTTCCTTCTATGAAAACCCCTTAGCCACAAAACGAGCTTTGAACTTCTCTGCGCTGCAACCTGCAACATTCTTGATCTTGTACACCCATCTCGAGCCAACCACTAACTTGCCCTTTGGTCATGTCACTACGTCCTAAACACTGTTCTTGATGATGGAAGTGTTGATGTTTTTGCAACATCGGGCAAACATTCTCCCACGGGTCATGCTTATTTGACTAGTTGGGGAATGATACATTCACCCATATGGCCATGTTGATTTGGCTAGGGGTGAATGGCCCAGGAGTAGACTTTCCCCCATGGGGTCATGTTGATTTGACTATGGGAGATTGATACATTTACCCATGGGGCCATGCTGATTTGGCTACGGGAAAATGGCCCACGATGCTCACATTGTGCTATGGGATGGAGTGATCTGTTTTTTACAGAGCAAGTTTGAATTGTTTATTGATTGAGATTTCACCCAACAGAGGGGTAAACAATTCTAGTCTCCATTATTGAAGGGGTTTCTTATGACGAGAAGCCACCTTGATGGGTCTCTACTCCACATTAGAGATCTATATAAATAGACAACATGTGAGAGACAAATTATCAACATAGGAAGTTCATTGAATCTTTTCTAGTGGAGGAGAAATTCGTCCAATGAGAAATTGTTGCTGGAGATCATCTTTACCATTTCTATCTCTCTTGTTTTGGTCACACGTGTGAGAGAAGGATGAGTTTGACCAACAACTTGACTAGTCGCACGTGTGAGAGAAGGACAAGTTTTGACTAGCCATATGTGTGAAAAAGAAGGCAAGTTTGACCGAGCTACTGACTGAACTGTTTTAATGGTTTTTGGAGGCCGCATGTGTGGATTTGACCACAGACCGCACATGTCGATTTGACCACACTTTGCATTTTGACCAGTGTTGACTTTTGACTGGTTTGACCACTGTTGACTTACAACTGTTTGACCAGGTTTTGCTGGCATTTGACTTGGATTATTGGAACATATTTCTAGACAATTTTTGATTTGTAACCTTGCTCAAAAGATAATTTTTCCTCAAGAAAAGATTGTTTCGTTTTCTTCCAAGATTGGATTTCCTTGGTGAATTTTTTTTTGTCTATTGTGCATGAGTATCTTTCTATGATATTTGCTGTTTCCACCGCATTTACTGTTGAGATTTTTTGAGTATAATTATTCAATGATAACAGTGGCATAAAAACATTGTTTGAAAATCATTAAGAAGTAATTATCAGACAAAAATTGTATTCTACTACACTTGCCATAGAATTTCAACATGGTATCAGAGCTTTGTTGAAAGATCAACCATTGAACATCCTAGATTTCAGTGTTTAAGCAACTTGATTAGACTTCATATCTCTTGAGAGGATGGTGCCCAGTCTTAGAGTAGAGTACATGTTGGATGGTGCTACAAATTTCAGGTCTTGGAAGACTAGGATACTCCTTGTCATGGAAGAAAATGACATTCAAAATTATGTGAAGGAAATTGTCTCAAAACTAACAAACGTTGAGGAGAAAGCCAAGCATTAGAAGAATGATCAAAGACTAAGAGGATCTTGATATATTCCATCAAGGACCTCTTGATTCCACATGTTGTTGAGTTGAAACTGCTAAAAAGATGTATGATGCCTTGGTGGGATTGTTCAAGGGTAAGAACACTAGTAAAAAATTAGCCTTGAGACATCAACTTTGTTGTATCATGATGTCTAGTTCAGATTCAGTTGCCACTTATCTTGTGAGAGACTCCCAGTTGAGAGATCAACTTAAGGCCTTTGGAGATATCATTGATGATGCAGAGCTTGTTACAATGACTCTTGATGGATTTCCTTCTTCATGGGATCCATTTGTATAAGGTGTTTGTGCATGGGCTAAACTGCCCAAGTTTGATCAGCTTTGCACTGATTGTGTCCAATAAGAGGCCATATTATTGTCCAAGAACAAACCTTGCAAAGGCCTCAGGATGAAGAAACTCAAGCCCTTGCAGCTCATGCAAGGAAAGGAAAAGGGAGAAGAAACTATGAAAAGAACAATACAAGTGGAAGATCAGCTTTAGTTCTAGATCAGAAGAAGAAGGATTTTTCAAAGATCAAGTGCTTCAAATGTCATACATTTGGTCACTATGCTTCACAGTGTCCTCAGAAGAAAAGGAAGGGGAAGTGGCATGCATCAACTATTGATGTTGATGATGATGATGGGCATCAACCATAGAAGAAGACAAAGGAATTTAAGCTTTGATGAGATTGGTCCTCAGAAGAAAAGGAAGGGGAAGTGGCATGCATCAACTATTGATGTTGATGATGATGATGGGCATCAACCATAGAAGAAGACAAAGGAATTTAAGCTTTGATGAGATTGTAGATGAACTTCGAAAGGAATATTTCTTTGTCTCTGCTCTTACAAGCACCATTACCAACAATAGTGATATTTGGTTTGTGGACAATGGTGCTTCTCGGCACATGATACGTTCATGAGATTCTCTCATGGATTTGACAGAGAGGGATTCATCATTGCAGGTGGAACTTGGAGATAATGCCAAGTATGTATTGAGAGGAGTTAGGATAACATTGCTTCAATTGGAATCCAGAGATTCTTTACACATGAGAAATGTATAGTTTGTACCAGGATTGAAGAAGAACTTGCTCTCTATTTCAATGTTGGAGGATAGAGGTTACAGAGTTGCATTTGTGGATGGTCAGGTTCTTGTATGGCCTAAGGGTTCATGCATAGACTCATTAAGAGTGGTTGGTGTTCGAGAGGGAGGATTGTATAGATTGCTAGGACATTTATTCAATTGGAATCCAGAGATTCTTTACACATGAGAGATGTATAGTTTGTACCAGGATTGAAGAAGAATTTGCTCTCTATTTCAATGTTGGAGGATAAAGGTTACAAAGTTGCATTTGTGGATGGTAGGTTCTTGTATGGCCTAAGGGTTCATGCATAGACTCATTGGTGTTCGAGAGGGAGGACTGTATAGATGGCTAGGACGTCTAGCCTAGGCATTAGTACATGACAATATTAGTTAATGTGAGTTATGGCATCAAATATTTGTTCACCTACATTACAGGGGTTTGCCAACATCGAGGAGGATGGTTACAGGTCTTCAAAAGCTCCGGGCAGAGTGAGAAGGTGTTTGCAAGGGTTTTTCACTTGGCAAGAATGCCATGGGATATTTTTCGATCAGTGACATAGATCTAAGGGGATCTTGGATTTAGTGCATTGAGATGTTTGCGAACTGATGACTGTACCATCTTTGGGTGGCTTCGATTTCTCCTGAAGACATGTATCTACTTCATGAAGACCAAGGATGAGGTTTGTTGCACCCAATTTTTTCAACATTCCAAGGAAGCAGGATCTAAAGGCTTGAAGGAATTTTTTCGAAGTCAAAATCATCAACCAACAACTTATTGATTCATTGTAAACCCATTCTGCAAGTTTGTAATGTAAATGATGCTAATAATACTGCATATTTATGTAACAACCTAGTTAAGCTTATTATTTTGGCGATGAATTTCAGCTTAGGATGTTTTTCGTCTCATTGATCATCTGTGTTTCTAAACACGGATGATCGGCAAAGTTTTTCTCTCTAGCCTCACCCCAAAGCTAGGGTGGAATTTATCATCGAAGTTTTAGGTGAGCCCTAGTGTTTTAGTCAAGTCTATTGTAAAAGTGATTTGTTAATAATTTAAGCTAATTGGGTAAATTATTTTATTACAAATCACTTGATTTACTAGATCATATTGTGTCGCAGAATTGGGTAAGTTTTGTGAGGGTTTTTAACGAACCAGTATTCTCCCTTCGAGGGTTGAATTTGTAAAATCTTATGTAAAAAAATATTTTAGTGCATGGTCCCTCATATTTAGACACTGTGGCTAAAATATTTGAGGGTGGAAAAATAATTAATCCCCTCATGAGTCAATTAATTAATTTTTCTGGCAAAAATAAAATTAAATACTAAGCCAATATTAATTAATTTAGAGTCAAAATTAAAATGTTAGAGAAATTAATTTCTCCACATGGAAAAATTCGTGGGTATAAAAGAAGTTACTTTTTGGAGGTCCCCCACCAAGGGAATACTGGAAATTTCAAGAAAATTTGGACCCTTGGACCTTGGTGGTTAACTCAAAGTCAAAATTTTCAGGAAATTAGTTCAAAATAAATATTTTTGAACTAATATAAAATGGTTTTAATGAGAAATTCGCAAAATTCCTCAAAAATAATTATTTTCAATGACCGAGATTAAAAGTTGATCAAGGATTTATCAATGATCAAGATTATTTTGACGGAAATCAAGTCAACAACTCTGTTATTTTGCACGTGGAGGATTTTCTCTATAAATAGAAGGCATTTTACTTCTATTTGGCCTTGGAGACATCATTGATGATGCAGAGCTTGTTACAATGACTCTGAATGGATTTCCTTCTTCATGGGATCCATTTGTACAAGGTGTTTATGCATGGGCTGAGCTGCCCAAGTTTGATCAGCTTTGGACTGATTGTGTCCAATAAGAGGCCATATTATTGTCCAAGAACAAAGCTTGCAAAGACCTCAGGATGAAGAAACTCAAGCCCTTGCAGTTCATGCAAGGAAAGGAAAAGGGAGAAGAAACTCTGAAAAGAACAATACAAGTGGAAGATCAGCTTTAGCTCTAGATCAAAAGAAGAAGGATTTTTCAAAGATCAAGTGCTTCAAATGTCATACATCTGGTCAATATGCTTCACAGTGTCTTCAGAAGAAAAGGAAGGGGAAGTGACATGCATCAACAATTGATGTTGATGATGATGATGGGCATCAACCATAGAAGAAGACAAAGGAATTTAAGCTTTGACGAGATTGCAGATGAACTTCGAAAGGAATATTTCTTTGTCTTCACTCTTACAAGCACTATTACCAACAATAGTGATGTTTGGTTTGTGGACAATGGTGCTTCTAGGCACATGATAGGTTCATGAGATTCTCTCATGGATTTGACAGAGAGGGATTCATCATTGCAGGTGGAACTTGGAGATAATGCCAAGTATGCAGTGAGAGCAGTTAGGATAGCATTGCTTCAATTGGAATCTAGAGATTCTTTACATATGAGAGATGTATAGTTTGTACCATGATTGAAGAAGAACTCTCTCTATTTCAATGTTGTAGGATAGAGGTTACAGAGTTGCATTTGTGGATGGTCAGGTTCTTGTATGGCCTAAGGGCTCGTGCATAGACTCATTAAGAGTGGTTGGTGTTTGAGAGGGAGGATTGTATAGATTGCTAGGACATCCAACCCAGGCATTAGTACATGACAATATTAGTTAATGTGAGTTTTGGCATCAAATATTTGTTCACATGCTTTACCGGGCTTTACCAACATCGAGGAGGATGGTTACAGGTCTTCCAAAGCTCTGGGTAGAGCGAGAGGGTGTTTGTAGGGCTTTTGCACTTGGCAAGAATGCCATGGGATATTTTCAGATCAGTGACAGTAGATCTAAGGGATCTTGGATTTAATGCATTGAGATATTTGCGAACTGATGACTGTACCATCTTTGAGTGGCTTCTTGTAGAATGTGACATTCATTGATGATTTCTCCTGGAAGACATGGATCTATTTTATGAAGACCAAGGATGAGGTCTGTTGCACCCATTTTTTCAACATTTCAAGGATGCATGATCCAAAGACTTGAAGGAATTTTTTCGAAGTCAAAATCATCAACCAACAACTTATTGATTCATTGTAAACCCATTCTGCAAGTTTGTAATGTAAATGATGCTAATAATACTGCATATTTATGTAACAACCTAGTTAAGCTTATTATTTTGGTGATGAATTTCAGCTTAGGATGTTTTTCGTCTCATTAATCATCTGTGTTTCTAAACACGGATGATCGGCAAAGTTTTTCTCTCTAGCCTCACCCCAAAGCTAGGGTGGAATTTATCATCGAAGTTTTAGGTGAGCCCTAGTGTTTTAGTCAAGTCTATTGTAAAAGTGATTTGTTAATAATTTAAGCTAATTGGGTAAATTATTTTATTACAAATCACTTGATTTACTAGATCATATTGTGTCGCAGAATTGGGTAAGTTTTGTGAGGGTTTTTAACGAACCAGTATTCTCCCTTCGAGGGTTGAATTTGTAAAATCTTATGTAAAAAAATATTTTAGTGCATGGTCCCTCATATTTAGACACTGTGGCTAAAATATTTGAGGGTGGAAAAATAATTAATCCCCTCATGAGTCAATTAATTAATTTTTCTGGCAAAAATAAAATTAAATACTAAGCCAATATTAATTAATTTAGAATCAAAATTAAAATGTTAGAGAAATTAATTTCTCCACATGGAAAAATTCGTGGGTATAAAAGAAGTTACTTTTTGGAGGTCCCCCACTAAGGGAATACTGGAAATTTTAAGAAAATTTGGACCCTTGGACCTTGGTGGTTAAATCAAAGTCAAATTTTTGAGGAAATTAGTTCAAAATAATTATTTTTGAACTAATATAAAATGGTTTTAATGAGAAATTCGCAAAATTCCTCAAAAATAAGTATTTTTGACAACCAAGATTAAAAGTTGATCAAGGATTTATCAATGATCGAAATTATTTTGACGGGGATCAAGTCAAATTGTTTTGACGGGGATCAAGTCAATTAACCATTATTTTCCACGTGGAGGATTTTCTCTATAAATAGAAGGCATTTTGCTTCTATTTGGATCATGATAATAGTGACTCTGGTTGAAATGTAATTTTGTAACGGTGGTGTGAAGCCACTGTTCTGCTGGGAACGTTTGAAATTCATTAATAGAAGACTTTGGGGTACAGTTCATGCTGTCTTTGTCTCATTGATCTGTGGTATGTGCTTTCCTATATTGTGCTTCAATATTATATGTATTGTTATGTCATTTGTAGATGATAGGAACATTCTATTGGTAAGTTTTGGGCTTTATTTTAGGTGATCCAATTTATTGTATGATCTAACAATCTTTTCTTAAGAAATATATATAGTTTGCAGGTTCCCCGAACCTTGGGGTTCAAGTTCACAGACTGTAGGCACAGACTGACCTTGTTTGGACTTCAGATATTTTATATGATTTTCTTACTTCACTGAGGCTGTCGTTAACACCTATCTTTTGAAATAAATCAAGTTATTGTCATTATTGTAAAAATTTATTCTCCAAAAAATCTTTTAAGCATTGTATATTTATATATATATATATATATATTTTTTTTTTTGTAAATTATTGTGTAAATAACTTTTTGTAGAATAATTTTTTCTAACCCTTGTTTTGCAGTTGGGGTTTTGAATTTTTCGTTGTTGTATATATTGGGGTTTTGGGCACTTGTATTTTCATTTGTGCAGGTCAGGTCCAAGTGATTCAAAGAGATTTGCTGGGGTTTTGAGCTAGATATAGGCCCTTGAGGGTAAAAGTGAGTCTCTAAAATTTTTGCAAGGCCAACAACTAAAGAATTTTGCAGTGAAATATAAGATTTGAAGCAAATTCAAATTTTGGTAAGGGTTTGAGATTTTTTAGGGCCTTTAGGCCCAACGTGTCCTTCTGCCCTTGCTGTCTACCCTTCCTATCCTTTGCGTCAGCCTTTTCTAGCCTCCCAAGGCTAGCCGAAAGCCTCTAAAGGCCTCGACTTGCCCTTGTGACCCCTGCCGTGGCATTTTTTGGCCTTTTAAGGCCTGGACATAAGGCCTAAGGCCCTTGACCTCTCCTCTTCTCCTTTGCGGCAGGCTTGAAAAGGCCTTTCCTCCCCTCCGCTCAACCCTTCTCCCCTTGCGTCCTCCTCCTTATCCCTTTGTTTGCCCTCGACTCCCTCTTCCTTCTCCTCCCTCTCCCCTTTTCTCCCTAGCTGCAACCCTTAAGGGCTTGCGGCAGACCTCTAAGGCCTTTTTCCTTAGGCCGTAGCCTTTGTGGGGCCTACAACAACACCTTCTGGGCCTTCCCTTGCCTAATGACAGGCCTATTAGGCCTGTTGCGTTTGGCTGTGACCCCTCTTGGCCTTGGAAGCCCTAGCGTCTAGCCTTTTAGGGCTTATCTTCCTTCCATCTTCCCTATTTTCTCCTCATTTCATCTTTGTGGTAAAATTTTGATTTCTGGACTGGATATTGGTGTGTTTTGCAGAAGTATTTGGCATAAATTTGGGTGCTTGCAGATGTTCCAATCATCGACAACATTTGGGCAAGTTGGCAACTGAACTTCAAGGCCTAAGGCCTAAGGGTTTGATCTCCTAACCCTTGTTTCCTCACTGTTTTTCTTCATCAAGTAAAATAATTCATAACAGTGGTAAGATCTCATTTGAATTAGCCTAAAATCAATCATAAGTTGCTTGACACATTAAGGAATTAATTACATAAGTTGGGCATCCATCATTGGGCTTGTTTTATGTCTGATTGCTGACTGTCATAAGAGTAATCATATCTGACGTAACACTGAAAATTGCATCATAAGAGAGCTAAGGTATTTAAGATATTGTGTTGATAAATTTAATTTGGCATTTGGGTTCCTATTACTTGCATTGGACATCTCACTTTGCACCTAATAGTGCTCTAATACTAATTAACTCAATGCTGTCATAGATCTATCTTAATACTGGAATACAAGTTACATAAGTGCTTACATTGTTTTACACTAATTGTTAATTGTTTCATGGTTTTAAGTGCTATTGTGAAGAAGGTTGCTAGCATTGGTTATTTGAAATCTAACATTTGCTTGTCTCTTGTAAGATCGTTCATAATCTCCAAAGATCATTAACTTTGCACCAAATTCACTCACACAAGTACTAAATAAAAAATTTAATAACATTGAATGTCTCTTAAGAATTTGGCTAATTGAAGATCTAATAATCATTGTATGTATTAGCTTAAAGGCTTCTAATCTAATTGAGCATCTCTTGATAATTGGCATTAAGCAATATTGGTATAAGATCATTGCTAATCTCAAAAGGAATCATTGGATAATAGCTCTTGTTCTCTTTTGCCATAATTGCTTTGTGGTTGTTTTGAGTCCTTGGCATATTGGCATTTACCTTGTATAAATATCTTGAAAGGTTTCTATTTGTTTCAAGGAATCATCATTGGAACATCTTAAGTGATTGTTACTGGCATCTTGTATTGAAAATCATTGGTTAATATCTTGTGGAGGATAATTTTGTCTTGAGTACTTGAAAATATCTCTTGTTCATGTTTGACACTTCATAACTTGGCACATTTTCTTGTGGCTGAATTTGTATTTTATTAATAAGTACTTGTTGATATAACTTAAGATCAAATCATAACCAAGTACTTAAAGAACATTAAACAATCTTAATACAAGAGACACTCCTAATCCTTGCACATCATCCTAAGCTAATCTTGCACCTAACAATTTACCTCCAAGTATAAGTTTGGTTGATAGATTTTTAAGGCCACCCTTTCTCAAATTTAGCTTGAGGGATTTAGCACCTCTTTAGCGGTTAACACAGTGACCGTGTAGTCGTCAGAGCCATAGTCTCTACAGCGCTGAAGGCATCGAGTTGTTGGAACACAAGGGGATATATCGTTATTCATGCCTTTGCTTTCTTCCCGTTGGCTTCCATCCCACAACCTACTCTAGAGACTAGTTCCAAAATAGTTAAGAGGAAGGTTACATCTAGAATAGGCATCCAACTTAAAATCAACCAAGAGTTTGCATTCCACATAGCTTGTAGGATTTTCACTTTATCTAGGATAGTTAAGCTTCTAAGCAACAATTGTTCATCGGATTACTTGGCATCTAATTGGTAACAAGCAAGAATTTGACTCCATAAGGTACTGGTCTCACATTCGAATCTAATCTAATCATTAAGGCTTGCTAAAATTAACCAAGTAGTTAGGTCATTCAATCGTGTTTCCCAGACTTGTTGGTTGCCAACTTGTCTTTCATTTCCATCTTCCATAGGGACCACCTCCCAAAGCCTGCTTTTGGGAGACAACTAGAACAAAGAGGTCGGGGATCAGAGTGACAGTGCTCGACCTAAGTTTTTGTCGCACCGAGCTTGTACAATCTAAGCAACAACATGGTCTTCAACAGGTTCCAAGAGTTCAGGGCTCACGTGGAGAACTTGACAAGGAAGAAGATCAAGGTGTTGAGGTTAGATAATGAAGGAGAGTATACCTCCAGGGACTCTAGTGATTTCTGCAAGGAGGTAGGGATCAAGAGCGAGTGGGTAATTCTTGACAACCCTAAGCAGAACAAGGTTGCAGAAAGGAAGAATAGGTCCATTGTAGAAGTTGTCAAGGCGATGATTCATTATCAAGATTTACCCATGTTCTTATGGGTAGAGGCATTCAACACGACAGTTTATGTTCAGAATAGGAGTCCTCATTGGATATTGGAGGACAAGACTTCTGAGGAGGCATTCATAGGAGTGAAGCTAAAGGTCATTCATTTGAGGATCTTTGGTTGTCTAGTATACATCCACGTGCCCAAGGAGAAGAGGAAGAAGTTAGAACCTTTTGAGAAGAAGGGTACTTTTGTGGGATATAGTGAGACTTCGAAGGCCTACAGGATCTACATTCTAGGACAACATCAAATTGTTGTTAGTTGGTATGTTACTTTTGATGAGGAGGTAGCCTTCAAGAAGTCTAGAAATTCTCATATGGATATTGATAGTGAGGAGCAGGAGGCTTTGAAGGATGTGGATCCCTCTAGTCCAATTGTTCTTACTTCAGACTATCAAGAGGAGTCAGTTGAGCTAGCAAAGCTTGTTGACCAACCTATTGTTGTTGTAGTAGCTAGGAAGAGACCGGTATGGCTTTGTGACACTTTTTAGGATGCAGAGAGGCTTGTAGCTCCCCATGGTAGACGACCACAAAGGTTCTTGAGCTATATGATATTGATGAGCCACATCATTGATTCTGAGCCTTCTAGGTAGGAGGAAGAAGCAGGCCAGCAGGTTTGTACGGATGTTGTTAAGTTTAGGTATGTTCTATGCTAGAGCACTTTATTTAAATTTTCACAGTTAGCAATCACATCAACATTACGATAAACTACAGATAGAACATAAATATAAAACGCAGAAGACAAGCCAAGGCAAGAGGACACAAGATATGGCGCAAGCCAAGGACAAACCCCACATTGTGTGGGGAAATCCTTTGATCAAATCTTCTTTTATCTTCAAAGTTCAGCAGAGAGAGAGAGAGAGAGAGTACATTTACAATAGAAGTCAACACTTTGACTTATCTAGATCTAAGCATAGATCATCTCCTATAACGATGAGATCAGTTGAAGACATTCTGCTTCAACTGATTCTCAAGGTGACTCCTTCACCTATCTTCGTGCTGCATCTCGTCCATTTGCTGCACCTTAATGTGTAGTTCCATCATGCGCATCATGCATCATCACGCTCTTCATGATCTCATATATCGCACAACCCATACACCATGCTGCTACCCATGACCGCGTTATATATGTGCCCAAATTACACATAATGATAATGTCCTTATCTCTATGCAACCGAAGTTTGTGCATCATGCATCATCACGCTCTTCATGATCTCATATATCACACAACCCATACACCATGCTGCTACCCATGACCGCGTTATATATGTGCCCAAATCACACATAATGCTACTACCCATGACGGTGTTATATATGTGCCCAGATCACACATAATGCTGCTGCCCATGACGGTGTTATGTGTGCCCAGATTACACATAATGATAATGTCCTTATCTCTATGCAACCGAAGTTTATATACATAGAAAATATCATTGCTATTCATTATATTAGGGCTGCGTATGGTTCATAATGAACAGTGTATTTGTATCTTTATGAACAACGTATATAATCCATGATGACATCGTTCCATAATATATATGACTTATATATATTATTCATCATAAACATGACTGCGTTCATAATGAATATGACTCGTATATCACTGCATTCCATTCATTATCAATATAACTGCGTCTTGTGATATCTCTGTTATGATAGCTCTGAAGTACATAGCGTTGAGGTTGTTATAGGACCATTCGAGGGCATCATCTTACGCTTTAACTGTAGGCATAATGCGGATCCATTGCTAGCCTTATGTGACTGCGGCTTCATTGCTAGCCTTATGTGACTGCGGTTGTTCCTTTTATGAAAACAGAATATCAGTCTTCCTGAACAGCGTGAATATGACTCTCATGCCCAACGTATGCATTTCCAATACGGTGTTATTACAACGTTAGGTTAATGCCATGACTACGTGCGTTTTTATGGTCGCTTCAACAATCCCTTGACTACAACATTTTCTTCTGCGGTTTCATGCCTGGACGGTGGCTTCATGCCTTGACTTAATTCATAGATCACTGCATCTAATACATTTCCATGGCCTGCATATAGGGTGTCTCTATTTACTGCGGATAGGGTATCTCCATTTTCCTGCGCATTCATGACCCAACGTATTTATGACCTGTGTATAATGTCATGATCAACATAATTGTGAGTAAGGTATTTTCATGACAGCGTGTAGATGTCTCTTCGTAAACATCGTATCTGCGTTTTCCATGTTCATACATATAGCCGCATATATATCCCTTGAATGCTGTGCGTATATATATAGATTTCCATGCTGTGCCATTTCAGCGTATATATATCTTCATGAATTACGTTGATTGTGACTGCAGCTAGGGCATTCTTCATTAATGTATCTCCTTCACCAAAAACCCAAGACCTGGAGAGGAGATCACATGAAGAATGTGAGTCCTAATGACTCCAAATCCTCTCTTATTTATACTAAAGGTGGATGATTGAATAGACATGACGTTTGGGCTTCTAAAGCCTACATAAGCGCTGGTCGGCTTGATAATAATTATATAAACAAAATAAATTCATATCTCCATAAATACTTATCGGAATCGGATGATCTTTGGATCAATCCTACACCTCTCGACGAGAGGGATCCAATAAAAATATCAACTGCCATAAATAAGCCAACCCACATGGAGTTTGGCCCTAGTTGCCAATTTAACAGATGTCATGATGGAGTATCAGTCCATCATGAAGAATAATGTGTGGGAGATAGTTTTGAGACTAGATCAACTTCATGGAGTATCAGTCCATCAAGTGGATCTATAAGATCAAGCATGCAACATATGGTAGCATTGAGAAAGTACAAAACGAGGTTTGTGATGCGAGGGTTCTCCTAGAAAGAGGGAGAGGACTATGATGAGTCTTTTGCTCTAGTCGCTAGGTACACTTCTATTAAGACTAATGTTTCTCTTGCTTCAGTTATGGGTTGGAGTTTAATCAGATCGATGTAAAGACTATGTTCCTCAATGATGTGATTAAGGAGGAAGTGTACATAGAGCAAGCACATGGCTTTTGTTGTACATGGGATGGAGTCCCATGTTTGCAGGTTGAAGAAGGCTTTGTATGGGCTCAAGCAGACACCTAGGGCATGGTATTCTAGGATTAATGGATACTTGATGAGTTTGGGCTTCACCAAGAGTGATGTAGATTCTGACCTTTACTTCATGGTTGTTGATGGTGATCCTTTGATCTTGGTGCTGTATGTTGATGATCTGTTCCTTACTGGGGCAAAGAGGCTCATTGTCGGGTGCAAGAGGGAGTTGGTGTTGGAGTTCGAGATGATCTTGGCTTGATGGATTATTTCTTGGGATTGGAGGTGTGGCAGAGTCCTGGTGAGGTCTTCCTTGGACGAGGGGAGCACAGAGTTTAGATATTGAGGAGATTTGGTATGATGGATTGCAAGTCCATGGCTACACCTATGGTGACTAATCTGAAGAAGCTGAATGATTCGGCTTCAGATTCAGATTTGGTGGATCCCACGATGTACATAGTAGATGCAATCAATTGGATCCTTGATGTACCTGGTTAACACCAAGCTAGATATTTGTTTTACAGTGAGCACCCTGAGCTAGTTCATGGTTGAGTCGAGGCATGTACATTGGGTTGCAACGAAGCATGTGTTGAGGTACCCGCGTGGTACTGTTGGAGATGGTTTGAGATATGCCTTAGGTGGTGAGGTGAGGCTGCAAGTGCAATGGACAGAAAGAGTAGCTCGGAGTGTGCTTCAACTTAGGATCGACTATGATTTCCTGGTTTAGTAGGAAACAAACTTCTGTCGCACTCGGTACAATTGAGTGTTAATTTTTCTTAGGGCTATATTGTTCTTCGCTGTAGATAATTGCATTTTAAACTTTTCATTATTGACATTCACCCCATAGCATGTTAACATCATTAGCAATTATGAAGAACAACAATAACAACATTGCAACGAAACATAAAGGAACAACAGAAGAAAAACATGCACAACTCGGATACCGAGATTTTTGGTCAGAGACCAGGGCAAAACCCCACAAGGGGGAAAACCCATCCAAAATTTTTCTTCTATTAGATATTCATCAATTGTTCAGCTGAGATACAAAGTGCAATAATCACGAGACATCATAATCAAACACATTAGGCTTCTTAGGGTCAACTAGAGTCAATTCACAACTTCGTTTGTGAATTGAATGAAGCTAATCCAAGAGAGCTGCTATTATATCTACCATATATGTCATAGAGGCACTGCCATCGTCGTCACTGCCATTGCTGAATCATAAACAAGGTCATTGTCATCATGGAGCTAGGGCACTGTAGCATATGAATATAAGAACAAGATTATTGTCACATTAGGGCACTACTTAGTCATAATGTCATAATGTCCAGATCATGTATATAGATCATTGTCCTATATCAAAGTCCCTATTATAAGATCATTGTCATAATAAATGTCCCTGTCTTGCCACATTGAAGGTTGCCACTATCATTAAAAGTAAGTTATCATCAAGATCACGGATGCACATCATTCATGGTCACTGTCATATAAAGGTTCCTGTCATGTCATACATGTATACATATATGTGTGTCCAGGTCAAGATCAAGTCTCCTCACGGACATATGGATTAAGATCAAGTCACAGTTCACGTCTATGTCAATGTCATATGTATATTTTAGTCACAGTTCAAGCATATTTTGATCATTGTACAAGATACAACATATTCTAGGCAAAGTTTTCAAAACCGGCCTAGCTAACTAGTCACTGGTCTAACTGGCCGGTTGGCAGGCCAACTGGTTGGAACCGGAGCAAAACCTGATTTAGGAGGCTGGATGGCGAGAAATGGGCCCTAACCGGTCCTAACCAGCCGGTTTAGGACATAACCCGCTGGTTTGTGGTCAAACCGACCGGTTACCTGCCATGCTCATGGAGGACCCACACAACAACTTATCCAAGCTGGTTTAGGGTTTTTGGAGGGAAAGTAAGGGTCCTTTCCCTCCAAAAACACCCTCTCCAAGCCTTTAAGAGGCCCTTCTCCTTCTCATTTGTCTCACACCTCATTTGGAGTGTTTGTGAGTTTGCTTGGGAGCTTGGAGAGTGTTGAGATTTCGCTGGAGTAGTGGAACAACAGAGTTTAAGCTAAGTAGTAGTCATCATGGGCTCATTGTGATATGATTGATGGCAAAATGATCTGCAAATATTGCCAAAAATCCATTGAGGAGGGGGTATTAACAGGTTCAAGCAACACTTGGCTGGGATAGGAGGCCATGTAAAGCCACATGGAGCACCAAATGAAATAATAGGGCATATTAGGGCAGAATACCTTCAGAAGTTTGAGACTCAAGTCATTGAACCAATAGAGAAGTTTGTGACTGCAAAGTTTGGGAGTCGAGATTCAAGCAACTGAGTTTGATCATGATGACTCATGAGAAGTTTCAAGTGTTAATGTTGATCACTATTATCATATATGTAGACTTGAGTCTTGTAGTAGGCCACTGGCCCCATAGTTTGTAGGCTTTGTTTTTGCACTCTAGAGGCCATTTAGAGCCTAATTGCTTATATATTTTGTCGATAATATGTGTTGCACTCGGTGCCATTTTGATATATTCACCTTCACATGGTATATAAATGAGCAATCTTTGCATATTTTGTTTCTATTGGCTTGGAATCATGGTTTTAAATCTTAAAAATAGTGTTTTCATTAAAAATTAACTATTAATTTATTTTTCTAAAACTGGTTCGTTTGGACCTAACTAGTCCTAGTTCGACCGGTTCATTAGGTGGACCGGTTCGGTCACCGGTTATAGTTTTGAAAACATCGATTCTAGGGCATTGTAACACTGTGAATCACCGTCTTATGATGAACATAGATTACTGTATTAAAGTCACTGTCCAAACAACACTTGCGAGCAATAGAGTATACAATGCATGCCAGTTGATTCTCAGATATGATGCAAATAATATAAACAAGAAAGCAGATCATAAGCCACAAAGATACCATAGATAACGTCAACAATATAGGAAAGCATAAAAAATTTAGCACAATATAGGAAAGCACATAACTAGCAAGTACCACATATCAATGGAAGAAAAACACCATGAACTGAACCCCAAGTCTTTCCATTATGATATAGAAATGTTCCCAACAAAGCAATAGCTCAATACTAGCTTTACAAAATTTTACATCATCCAAAGATATCACATAGAAGCAAAATGACATCTATTTATAGAGAAATCTCTCTAAGTGGAAAATAACGGTTAGTTGGCTTGATCCTCATCAAAATAATCTCAACCGCTGAAAATAACTTGATGATTTTTTAATATTCAACGTCAAATTTTTAATTTTGAGGAAAAATTCGAATTTTTCTTAAAACCCACTTTTAATTACTCAAAAAATAAATATTTTGGATTGATTTCCTCAAAAAATTGACTTTGACTTAACCACCAAGGTCCAAGGGCTTAAATTTTCTTAAAATATCCATCTTTCCTTTGGTGGGGGACCTCCAAAATTTGACTTTCCTTTGACCCACGAATTTTTAATTATTTTCCATTTGGAGAGAAATTAATTTCTCTATAATTATTTTTGACTCAAAATTAATTAATTGTCTGGCTTAGGATTTTTATTTAATTTAGCTAGAAATATTAATTAATTGACACTAGAGGAGATTAATAATTTTTCCACCCTAAAATATTTTAGTCATGGTGTCTAAGTATGAGGGACTATGCACTAACATATGTATCTTTTTCACATCAGATATTATTATTAATTCAATCCTCAAAGAGGGAGTACACATTTACATATAGAGCTTCTTGAAATTACCCAATTTTGTGACTCAATATGATCGAGTATGGATGATGTGTATTTGTAATAAAATAATCTAGCCAAATATGCTTAAATTATTCGCAAACACACTTTTACAAAGACTCGATATAACACGAGGACTCACTTAAGACCTTGTCAAGAGATTCCACCCTAGTTTTGGACTTTAAGCTGGAAGGAAAACTTTGCCGATTATCCGTGTTTAGAAACACATATAATTTGGGGAGGTTAAAAAACTTCCTAGGATGAAATCCGTTGCCAAAATCAGAGGCTTACCTAGCTGTTGTTACATAAATAAATGGTCATACTAGCATAATTTACAATATAACTTGTAGAAATTGGGTTTACAATGATAAAATTATGTTGGTCGATGACTTTGAATTCTGAAAAAATATCTTCATGTCTTTGCATTCTGCTTCCTCAGATTGTTGACAAAGTGTGGTCAACAGGGTCTAGAGTCTAGATTAAGCAGAGCATGACTTGAGCCAATGTTAGTACAAGTTATGAAAACAAAAATGAGTTTTTGCCTTTAGCTCTTGCATATAGACTTTAGATTTAGATTGAAGTGAGATTTGAAATGATCTGCAGTGTTGTTATCTACAAATTGTTCGAGTGCACATATTTGTAGTTCAGGCTCAATTTTGAATTAATGATAAGATACTGTTAGTCCTTGATTCATACCAACAAAGTTAACAAAAAGTGACAAAATCCTAGCTTTTGGAGTATGTAAATGATAGCTGTGGAATTCATTTAGAGCAAACTTACATCTGTTAGAAATTTCTTTCAGAATGTAACAAGTTTGAATATTCAGTTTTCTGGAAATCACGTCTGGTTTTTCAGAGATTTTGGCTAAACATTGTAAAATTTCTCATTTCCCACCTCGGTTTTCAGTTTCACCTTATTTCTCCAAAATAGTTAAATGCCCTTTCCCATATCCATACATTCAACAACTGGAAAATAAATTTCGCTGAAAACACAAATTTTGGAAATATTACAGAATGCTGGAAAATGCAGAAATAAAAATCAACACATACAAACAGCCATTCAACACATTTAAACACAGTGATTTTTGGTCAAGGTGACCTTGGAAAAACCCCCTACAACTCTTGGGGAAAACCAGTTTGAAATCTCCTTCTTATTTTTGGAAAATGCTTTTTACAGTGAGAGAAATATTCAGCAAAAAATCAGCAAGCAAACTTTTACAACTTATTTCGTTTTCCGTGCCTCACAGCCAACTGGAAAAACTTGCAAATAGCAAAACAGAACATCAATAAATGCTGTACGGCCTCCTCGATTTTTGTGCCCAAATTTCAGCCTTAAATGCTGCTGTATGGACTGCCTAGAAAAGCGTGCAAGTTTCCATAAATGCTGCTGTACGGTTTCCTCGATTTCTGTGCAGAAAAATAGCAGTACAATTGTACGGTTCTGCCTAGAAATGCGTGCCAAGGTACAACCACTTGCTGTATGGATTTCTGCTCCTCGATTTCTATGCACTTGCTGTACGGATTTCTGCTCCTCGATTTCTATGCACTTGCTGTACGGATTTCTAGAAAATAGTGCCCAATATCTGCCTTTCACTGTGTGCTAACTCAGATGTACGGATTTGCTAAAATTCTGCTTTGGAATGTGTGCTAAACTGCTGCCTCCTTCTCCTCCATGTCCAGAAATCTCCCTTGCTGTCTTTCTCTCAATCTGCGCATGAAAGAATGAATGACCTTTTTCTCCTTTCCCTCCTTTAATCTAACCTTAAGTGACTTTTGGGGAATCCCTAAATCCAATGGGTGAAATAGATTGAGATCTAGGGCTGAGATTAAATGCTCATTTAAATCTAACTTTTTATTTTTTAATTCACCCCACTTTAATAAAGACCCACTTAGTCTTTTATTTCTAAAGTCACTTTTCCTTTCTAATTTTACATTGACTTTATTAAAGTCACTTTAAAATTAGACTTTAGTAACTTTATTACTTAAAGTCACTTTTAAATTAGATTTAACTTTATAAAATTATAAAGTCACTTTAGGAGAAAAATTAAATTCTTTTGGACACTTTTCCCTAGGCCAAAGATCAAAGCCTTAGGGAACCACCTGTCCTCTGGTACCAAATTTCAACACCCTCTTACCGAGGAAGGTGTTCCTCACCACACCCATCTTGTCTCTGAAGTAGACATGCTTGCCTCGTGGTAAGGCTTTGGTAAGAATATCTGCAACCTGCTCATCAGTGGGAATATACTCAAGCTTTACAACCCCCTTCTGAACATAGTCTCTGAAGAAATGATATTTGATTCCGATATGCTTTGACCTGTAATGAAATACTAGATTCTTCGTGAGTTTAATGCAACTCTGATTATCACAGTAAATCACTGAAGGTCTCAACGGTTGACCAAATAAGCCAAACAACATCTTGCGAAGCCAGATGGCCACACAACTAGCTAGGCTAGCTGCCATATACTCTGCTTCCGCTGAACTCAATGCTACTGACTGCTGCTTCCGGCTGAACCATGACACTACTGTCGAACCCAACCCAAAGCAACACCCTGAAGTGCTCTTCCTATCAGAAGCACAACCTGCCCAATCAGAATTAGTATAACCTGCCAATCTCACTCCATCCTCGTGCCTGTAGTCCAGAACATAATCCACTGTCCCCTGCAAGTACCGCAAAATGTGTTTTGCAGCCACCCAGTGAACCTTCCTAGGCTCACACATAAACTGACTCATCGTGTTGACTGCAAAACAGATATCTGGTCTAGTGTTGACCAAATACATCAAGGAACCAATCAGCTGCCTGTACAATGTGGGATCCACCAACTCGGAATCCGAAGCATGAAGATTCTTCCAGTTGGTGATCATCGGTGTCGACATGGGTCTACAATCCTCCATGTGGAATCTGCTAAGGATGTCCACAATATACTTCCCCTGCCCCAGGAAGAAATGCCCCTCCTCCTGCCACACCTCCTAACCCAAAAAGTAATGCATCAAGACAATGTCCTTCATCTCAAACTCCGTCGCAAGATCTCTCTTGCAGTGCTCTATGAGTCTCTCTGCACCTGTAATGACCAAGTCATCCACATACAGTACCAGAATGAGAGGCTCCTCACCTATCACAATAAAATAAAGGTTCGAATCTGCCTCACTCTTTGTGAAACCCATCCCCTGCAAATAAGTGTCTATCCTGGAGTACCAAGCTCTGGGAGCTTGCTTCAGGCCATAAAGGGCCTTCTTCAGTCCGCACACATGGGACTCCTTCCCATGCACCTCAAAGCCCTGTGGCTGCTCAATGTACACCTCCTCCTGTATGAAGCCATTGAGAAATGCGGTCTTCACATCCATCTGGTGGATCTTCCAACCTATCTCTGCTGCTATCGATATAATGGAGCGAATCGAAGTATATCAAGCCACGGAAGCGAAGGTCTCCTCTTAATCAACTCCCTCTACCTGGGAGAACCCTCTAGCCACAAACCTCGCTTTGAATTTCTCAATGCTGCCATCTGCAGCATGCTTTACCTTGTAAAGCCATCTGGAAGTAACCACGGACTTGCCCTCTGGCCTCGGCACCACCTCCCAAACATCATTCTTCATGATAGAAGAATACTCCTCTTGCATGGCCTCTCTCCAGACCTGCTGGCTAGCTGCCTCCTCATAGCTAGAAGACTCAGAGTCAAGGATGCTGGTAACCATCGCCATATAGCTACAAAATCTCTCAGCTGGTCTACTCTCTCTGACCGGCCTCTTCGGCTCAGCAACAGATGTGGCATCTCTCAAGGTGTCCTGAAGCCACTTGGGCTTCCTTTTCCCTGAGCATGCTTCTCCCATAGGAGAATGAAACTCCTCCTCCTCATCACCATCAGTAGCCTGAACTCCTGACTGTCTGTCTGCTATCCTCCTGCCTGCACCTGAACCTGTAGAAGCTGAGGTACCTTGTGAACTGTCCATCAGTGGACTCCCTAGTGAACTGCTCTGTGACCTGCTCGGCGCACCACCCCTCTGGCTCGGTGAGCCACTGCTCACTGATGGACCTGACATCCTCATAGATGTACCTCCTGATCCTCCTGATCCCTGCCCATTGGATCCCTGCGACTCACTCAACTACTGCTGAGGGTCTGGCTGATCCAGATACTCCAACTCCCGTGATCTCCTAAAGGCCCTGTCCTCCTCGAACTTCACATCTCATCTGACAACAACTCTCCTCTGTGCAGGAATGTAAATCTGAAAGGCCTTTGAGGTCTCACTGTAGCCCACAAAGATACCCTTCTCTGTGGTGGGCTCTAGTTTGGTCCT
>APFE030641022.1:0-16195 GCA_000404065.3 Pinus taeda | reverse complement strand
TCCAAAAATAACTTCAGCCAGTGCTTGGCCACCAGCTTCACCGGGGTAGCCAACCCACAAAATACCGGCGATTTTAGGATCCTTTATTGCAAAAGGGACATCAAATGGTCCTCCACTCATGATGACAAGCACCACTGGTCCTTTAGAGACACTTGCAACTTCAGTTACTAATTTCTGTTGTTCTCCGGGAAGAGTCAGAATTTGTCGATCATGATCTTCTGTTTCTTGTTAGAATTAATGCTTAATTAGTTCTGTAATTAGCTGACAAACTAGCCAGCAGATTTTGTGTTCTCTGCAAAAATAAAGCAGCAGATTGTTAGGGATTGAAGCAGCAGATTGTTAGGGATTAAAGCAGCAGATTGTTAGGGTTGTCAGTGCTGCTAGAAATTAGTGGTAATTGTAGTAGAATTATTCCATAGTTGATTTTAGTATTAGTTTTACTATTTAATCATGTAGTTAGCAGTTGAATTGGATATATGAAAGTTACAGCATTTTGTTTTGGCTCATACATTGGTCTTTTAATTGTTTTATCTATATTTTTTATGTATTGTTCTTCATAGAACTGTTAGCTTCTTAATGTGCTTGAAATAATTCATTTTAATATTCAACAGATTGGGAGATTGGCCAAAATGGAGTGGTCAAGACTTTCACTCTCAGTTCTGTTCCAAGGTTGATATTTCCGCTACCAAGATATTCATCAAACGCAGATTTTCCCTCACTTGCTATAACCAAATCTTTTATCATGAACTCCATCTTTGATGTATACCGCTTCCCATTTTGCTCCGCCAACTTTGCTATCACCTGCTGCTCTATGCTAAGGTTAAAATTTTCATCCGACAATATTCTAGAGGCTAATTTTTTCCTATAAAGTTCACCAAATATATCTTTATCGGAGATATAGCCAACGAGTTTCACCACCTTTTCAAGCATATTCTCAACATCCCCATCGCTTAGTTTTGCATCGGTCTTTTTCACCTGGCCACCCTTACTAAGTAGATTATCACAAAATATTGCCAGTATTTCGGCAAATGTGCTTCCTCCAACATCATTTCCACATATTGCCTCAAATCCTAGAATCAAACCTTTGCTAATAATAATGTTTTTTTGAAATGCATCTTCAACATATTCCACATACCTGTCTTGGAGTTGAATGAAATTTCCTACCAAAGCATTTGAATCTTCTTCTTCTTCTGCCTGCTTTGCTATTATTCTTCCTTCTGTGGTCACTTGTTGTATTAAACAACTTGCAATTGTGTCCACACCCTTCGATATTTTAGAAAACAGCCTGTACATCCTGGAAAGATCATCTTTCTTGTGGTCTCTCAGCAAGGCGGGACAGCCTTTATGTTCATTTTGTACAAGCTGCGTTAGATAAGGCGAAAGTAGTTCATTTTGTACTATTAGTAATAGTTTCTCTTTGGTGGTGGAGTGCAAATAATGGGAAACCCTCTTGTTTTAAACACTCTTCAGCCTTTTTGAGAAAGTCAGGAAAAGAAAAGAGTGAAATCCATAAAGCAGCCTTTGTGGAGTAATAATTTCGAGTATCTTCCAACATCTGTGCTTCAAAATCGTTCTCGTACAAACCCCCTCCTGCATCGTCCATTCCAATGTCCACGAAAAAGTTTAAAACGTTTTTCAGCAAAGACCAATCTGCAATTCGTTCTCCCTCACGATCACTGTGAATGAGCGCCAGCACTGCATTCCTTGCAGTAGCCTTGATTTCATGGTACACATGCTGCCGGAAACACATGAACCCTGCATCTCTGAGAGGAGTCAAATAGTTCATTTTAACAAAGTAACGATCCAAATAACTGAACCACTTTGAAAGCCAGTGTACGATCACCTTATAGTTTTCCCAGCGTTTGACAAGTTGTTTCAACATCACCTCTCCATCCTTATTCCTGAGATCTGGTAAAATGACACCCACTAGGCATTCTTGTAACCAGTCCTTGTATCTATCATACAGTTGTTGCCTTTGAGAAGGGTTTTTTAGGGCAATGTTGTAACCAATAGTGTAAGTGTCAGCGTGGTCGTCTGCAACAAACAGTTCGGCTTCTGAAAACCCTTCCAAGATCTTTGCCAACCTTAAGAAACGGTTGTATAAAATGTCAAACCCTTGCTCCATCTCTACCGTAATACCAGTTCTTCTCCGCCCTTACACTTTTGCTACTGATTCTGCGCTCAATCGTTCTAGACACCTTTGGTAAGTAGAGGATATTTGATTTAATTGACGTATTGCTATGCCCACAATATCCCTTTATAATCGAAAACTAAGACACAATCACGTCCATTCACATTCAAGAGGGACACAACGTTGCATTTTGTAAGAACGTCGGCCTTTAATTAGTTCAAATGAGAAACTGATATCAGCACTGTATAAATTCATGTTACCATATGATGCATTTTATGATGATATATTTGAATATATAATTTATAGTCGAGTCAGGATTATATCTTGAATGTATTAATATAGTTTATTTATTTTTAAATTGATGGTCAATACACATCAAATCAAGGGATTTACTTATTTGGAGTGAAATTTTATCATTTTATCGTTAACATAATTATATTGATAGAGCAGTCCATATATATTTATAGATGGATGGTTTTAATAGAGTATTCCATATATATTTAATAAAGTATATCAAATATTTTATTAATATACCATGAAAGAAATGGTTGACTATGGGTGACTATGGTTACATGTTTGTAAATGGTTGATATTGTTGATTTTTTTCTTTGCATGAAGAATTATTCTTTTCATCACATAGTATGATCATTTTTTTCATGGCCATGATGTGAAATTTTTCATCTTGAAAAAATTGATCGCCCATAACAATCACTTTTAATAATGTATATGTGCTAGTTGACATCTAACATGCATGAGGAAGATTAGACCTCATTGATGAATGAATCGAGCTCATCAAAGAGCAATTGTGGAAGTTGCTTTCAACATGATTTATCTACCTTATTTCTAATAGCCAATGAGTCTCCCCTCTTGTCGTTGTACCCAAAAACAATTGCAAGTGAAGAATTTGTGTAGATTATAGATAACTTAACAAGTCGACTCATAAGGTTCACTTCCTATCCCCATTCATCGACCAAAGTGTTGGATACCTTAGCGAGGAGGAAATATTTCTCTACCCTCAATAGATTTAGCAAATATAACCAAATTCAAATCGCTCCCGAGGATTGTGACAAAACCATGTTGATATGTCCCTTAGTGACATCTTCCTACTTTATTCCTACAACTTTCCAACAAGAAGTAATTGGAATATTTTCTTACTTCATCCATGAATATGTGGAAATTTACGTGGACAATTTTACAACTTATGGTGATGAATTTGATGTAGCTTTGGCTAATGTACATAAATTGTTAATGAGATGTAAGGAATGCAACATAGTCGTTAATAATGAAAAAAATTAATGGTGTTAGTTGACGACATCATACTTCATTTAAAGGTATAAAATTATATCTAGCAAAAATTAAGGTAGTATTGAATTTTCATCACCATAAGGTAATATCTAACATCATACTTCATCAAATTGTTGGATTTGCAATAATACTAAGAGGGGAGGTGGGTTAGATCAATATAATACAATTTTCAATTAAAAAAAAGTTGGAGGTAGAACATGGATCATAGGATATATGTGGAAACCTATCAAGGAAGAAATGAAAAACTTCTTTGGATTGATTTTTCTTTGAGGGAACCAGCCTACTCTTACAATCTTTGTAGGAACCAAAACATAGGGTACACCAATGCTCTCAATCCATCTATGTATTAGCCTACAATAAATAACAATCCCCTCTACTAATTTATAGGTACTAACCTATAGGTACTAACCTATAGGAGACACCAATCCTCTCTACTACTTTGTACGCACCAACCTATAGGAAACACCAATCCCCTCTAATCGATTATCTCCAATCCTTTCTTCTTTGGTCCACTTTCCTCTTCTTCATTTTTTTTTGTAGTCCCCTACTTCCTCTCTCCAATCTCTAATATTTTGTCCTCCAGTTCACTTTTCCCTTCTCCAGTTTTTGCAGCCACCTCATTCCCTCCCATTCATCCACAATTCATTAACCATTCCTTCACTAATGTAATTATTTTTCATTGTATCTTAAATAAAGATCCTACCAACTCTTCTCTCTTTCATTCTCTACACCTTTCAAAAATGAATGATCTTTGACTTTAGTACCATTACGATGTTATTCCCACAATATCCTTTTAAATAGAGTACAAAAACATAATTTCTCTAATCACACATCCTTCCATGAAGGAACAATGTTACCTTAATATTGAAAGAACATCAAATATTCATTACTTGAAATGAGAAATACCTCTACAATCTATATTTTATTAATTAATTATAGTAAGAAATTGATATCAACACCATATAAAAAAAAATCACCACATTTTAATTAATTCAATTGATACATACGTCTGTAATTCATATCCAAATCCTTCATTTATGTAATAATCCCCTTTAATTCTTCATTTATCCAATAAATGTAAATGAATTTGACAATCACAACATCCAATGAAGTAAGTTGTAGAAACATATTGATGATGTTGGGATATATGTAGATAGGAAGTTAATTGCCGTGGGAATAAATATGAGAGAAAATAATGAATACATTGGACTAACATTAGTAAATATTGTTGACACAAGATTATCTAATACATTTTATATGTCACTTTGCATATAAAAGGTAAAAAAAATGGAACTAATTAGTGTATATCAACCACATTTAGTAATGCAGTTGTGCTAGTTGACACCCTTATCTTCAATAGGAAGGATTAGTAGACTATGGTTGACTATGGCTAAATATCTTCAAGCTATGGGTGAGGAGGTCTATTATGGTCAACATATAGTTGACTATGGATGACCATGCTCGTACATAGCTAACTACAATTGACTATGATAGATTATGATTGACTATGGTTGACTATCATTGATCGTGACTCACCATGTTTGATCATGGTTGATGATGGTTGACCATGGTTTGACCATGATAACCATGAATGAACATGTTTGATAAATTTGACCATGGTTGATAACATTTTTCTGTGATAGATTATAGCTGTCCATGTTGACAATGGATGGCCATGGTTGACCATGTTTGACCATGAACAACATGGTTCACCATGCTCAACCATTTTAACCATGGTTCACCATAGTTTCCCATCTTGAGCATAATAGATCATGGGTTGACCATTAGTGTTCAAGGTTTTCTATGGTTGAATGGACATGACCATGATTGATCATGGTTGAAAAATGTTGACCATGGTTGACCATTTTGATAATGTTTGGCCATGTATGAGTTTGTTTGACCATAGTTGATCTTGGCCAAACATGGTCGACTATGGTCAATATGATTAACTATGGGTATCCATCATTGTTCAAGGTTTTCAGCAGTTGCCTATAGATGAATATGGTAAAAAATCGATGACTATGATGCCTAGGTTTATTAAGGTTGACCATGTTCGACCATATTGTCCATTGTTGACCATAGTTAGCCTTGTTGACAATGCAAACCATTATTAAATATTTTTTGACCATAAATTACCGTGGTTTTTTATCCATATTTATGAAGGAATGAATTGAAATACAATATAAATAGATACACCAAGATACAATGAAACTAAACTTCAATACATTAATAAAAAAGTACCAAAAATTGTTGACATGCAGAATGGAAATAAACTAGCATAGGCGATTATAGCTTATCTTTGAGAAGAGATGCGGCAACTACATGCCTTCTAAACTATGTTACAATGAGTCTTGAAGGCCTATTAATTATTAAAAAATAATGGAAAACCTTAAACATCCAAAAAACCTAACCCTACGAGATGAAGTACCAAAAGTAAGTGGGCCCCGTTAGGGTAAATTGATACATCAACTTGTCGGCGTCATAACTTTGGCATAAGATCTATTGTTGATGTGTACGATACCTCACTGGAAGATCTATTTGAGGAATACAACTTTCTTCTACCAGCTATGGGTATTCCCATTTTACAAAAAAAACGTCGTTTGGGGCCTCAAAGTGACTTTAAAAGTTCAAGGCTCGAAAAGTTTCCAAAACTAGTAAATCGTGCTACAATTAAGGAAACTTAAAGAAACAATTGTGGGGATCCAATTGGAATAGGCTGATGTCCACCAATATCCACCTGGATCACCCCCCCCCCCACCTTAGGAAGTAATGGTCCCCATTGCATTGAGTTCCTCCATGAGACGAGGAAACTTATGTTGAACTTTCTCCCTCGTAAGCCACATGCCTTGGTTGAGGAGTTGGATATCTTTGACAACCCGTTACAGTTGGATATTTTGCTAGCGAGTGTTTTTTATCTTCGTCTCCATGATTCAATTAGTTGTGGCATGTTCCATGCAGTCTCGGTTTAGCTCTGTTGGTGTGATTTGTTCTCTAATTTTTTATGTGTTTAGTAATGGTGGAAAGTTTGCCCAAAGGAAGTCCACATAGAACACTGGGTGTAGGCCAAGGAGTGGGGGAATGCTAAGCTCAAAAGGATTGTCTCCCATACCCTTGGTGATAGTGTAAGGCCCATATCAGAGTGGTTTTATCTACTGATGGGGTCCAGTAAGGTGTTCTTTCTGCAAATGCAACAGAATTTGTCACCTATTTGAAACTTGTGCGACACCCGATGTTGATGATGTAACTTCTTGTAATTAGAATTGGATTTATCGAAGATGTCATGCACTTGCTAGAAAATATGTTGGATGCGTTTAATAAATCGGGTTGCTTTATCATCCTCGAACTATAGATGTGTGGATCTTGTGTAAATCTAGAACTTGCTTGCAATCCACTAGCATCTAGTAAGTGGTCACAAACTCTGAATCATTCTTTTACATTTGTGGCCATCCAAGGGTCTTGTGGCCATAAGAGTTGAGAACAGTAGTTAGTGCGATAACTGGCGGTCGACTGAGGAAATATACAACATGATTGGTGCTACCCTTCTTGTACTTAATGTTTAAGGGAAATTGTTGAATATATGTAGACCACTTCTCATGGCGATCATTTGTAACTTCCCTTGTGTCTATATAAACTGAAGAGGTCAATGATATGTGTGGATGACTGTCTCATTCCCCAAAATGTAATGTTTCCATTTTTGGAAATACTACATGATAGAGTACATCTCTTTATCATAAGTGTGGTACTTCTGAATTGTATTGGAAAGTATATCATTGTGATATGTCATGGGATGCCCTTACTAGTTGATAACTACACCAATAACATATTAAGAGGAATCCATCTCGATTTCGAATGGCTATTGCAGGTTTGGCAATGTGAGTATAGGTGTAGATTAGAGGCGGTGCTTCAGTTCAGTGAATGCCTTATGTTGGGACTTGAACCAAGAAAAAATTTCTTTCACTCTACCCTTTGTAACTTGACTCAAAGGCTAAGTGATATGGGAGAATCCCAACACAAGCCTTTGATAAAAATTGGTAAGGACCAAAAAGTTGCAATACTCTATTAGAGTGGTTAGGGTTAGTCAACCTAGAATGAATTTGATCTTAGCCAGATCCACATTCACGCCTTTCTCATCCATGACATAGCCCAGATATTGGACCTGACCCATGCCAAAGGTGCATTTCTCTAGGTTGGCGAATAGTTTGTGTAGTTGTACGCTTTGAAGGACCCGTTGAATGTGTTGCAAGTGATCCTTCCAACTCTTGCTAAAGATAAGAATGGTGTCTAGATATACAACCACAAATCAGTTGATGAGGGCCGCAAGATGTCATCCATCAACATCATAAAATTTGCAGGTGCATTTATCAACCTGAAAGGCATGACAAACCATTCAAAAAGGCCCTCCTTTGATTTGAAAGTGGTCTTCCATGCATCTATGGGATCTATTGGAACCTAGTGATAATCAAACTTAAAATTGATCTTACTGAAATACTTTCCCCCCTTGAGCTGGTCAAGAACGTCATTAATCCATGGGATTGGATACCTATTCCTGACAGTGATTTTGTTCACTGCCGGATAGAGCCTCTAGGTCACATCCTCCTTTTGTACAAATATAATCAGGCTCCCACAAGGTGATGAACTTGGTCGGGTGTGACCTTTTTGTAGCAGCTCTTGGATCTGCCACTTGATCTCTTCATTTTTAGAATGGAGTGGCAGTATATCGATCCATTGGGTAGAGGTGATATAGGGATTAGATCAATCGAATGATTAACCTAAAAGTGTGAGCGAACCCCTATGGGTGAGGAGAAGATGTCCCTGTATTCTTCCATGACCTTATCCACCTACTTCTGCTGCATGGAGGAAACTTTCTTAGGGTCCATGGATGTGACCACGATCTTCCCCTTACTTTAAGAATGAATAAAAAAGAAATAAAAAATTCTCGGTCTGGGAGATGATCTTACTACATTTCTTAGCGGAGATCAAAGAGATGGTGGAAGGCGGGACTACCTCTGATATCTTGCATAACTTATTTCCCAAAGGAATAATATCAGTGCAAGGCCTAAACTCATACACAACATGATGCTTCCACAAGTATGGCTAACTTAATAATACATCACAAACATCAAGAGGAGTAACATCACACAATACCTCATCCGTGTAGCGCTTGTTGTAGGGAATATGACACTGCTGGCTGACATGGAGATATCGTCCTTGATGAAGTCACCATGTGGTGTATGGTTGTGGGTGTGGTGTGGTTAGTAGGCCCATCTTATTCATGTCCTCTACTAAAATGAGCTTCTTTTGGCTTTCGTTGTTGAAAATGAACTACAATGACGAATTCTTCACCAACATCTGTGAGTGGAAGAGACACTCCCCCTCGTTCGGATTTTTGGGCTCAATATTTTGGACCTTAGTGGTGGCAACAGTGGCTCTAGATTCTGTGTCAATAATCTACTTCCCCTTGTTACTCCCCATGTATGTTTTTGGATAAGAATCAAAAGACGCATTATACTTTGAAGATTCTAGCTTGACCACCAATAACTTCTTGGCACAACACTCATTTGCGTTGTGAGAGGGGCTCTTGTGGAACTCATATCACTTTTATGTTTCCTTCTTCATCCTCATGGTACCATTATTTTCTTGTGGCTTCGATGGGTTTTCCTAGGCCGCTCCATCTTTGTTTTGTCTTTTTTCCTACAGTTTGGGACTTCTCTTGCCCTAGTTTTGGTTCGTGAATCCAAAATTGTGCTTTTGTTTAGTTTTTTTTTCATTCTTGGCAGCGTTGCATCAAGTAAGGAGATGTATAGGAAATCCATTTCTCCTTGAATATATTTGTGAAGAAAACCATGGTATTTGAGTACTAGACATTGCTCAGAGTCCTTGATACCCAAGTTTGTGCATAGAGTATTAAAAACATTTTTGAGCTCATGCACATTCTAGTCACTTTGCTGTCGGAGTGTGGTCCACATATGTACTTGTCCTCATAGCTCCCTACATGGTAATATTCTTCTTTAGGATCATCTCAAAAAGAGTTCCAAGAGGGGGCGACTGTAAACAAAGAGGGTTCTTCAATCCTTCTCTCACAATAATTTTTTCACCAATACTTTACCCCGGGGGGGGGGACCTTAAGCATTACAAAAGTAATTTTCTCCCCATCGAAGAAGCTATGAACCAAAAAATAATGTTCTGACAGATTCAACATTTTATCTACAACATCTACATCTATGTGCCATTCGAATATAAGGATATCAAAGTTTACTTGTACCTTGAAGGAGGTGGCACCTCCAAAGTGACTGTTGGATGAATATGTGCCGCCAATGGGCATCCACTGAAGGATCAGGGAAAATTTGTTTGTCATATCATTGCTTTTCTGCTCGAGAGCTTATTTGAGCAAAAGTATGATAAGATTTCATGCTTCATCATCCTTCTTTTCTTCTGCCATGGGAGGTCATCAATGTCGGCAAGGACTGTCTTGCAAAGGCTCAACCAGTTCAAATCCCAACTCCTTATATCTCGACCTCATTAAGGACATTCACATAAAAATAAAGAAAGAGGAGACTGCTCTAATACCAATGCTCCAGATTTATGAAGGGAGAAAATGAAAGACAAGTATAAATAAAAACACAGAGATATAATGAAAACATAACTTCAATTCATTAATAACAAAGTAACGAAAAATGTTTACATGCAGAATGGAAATAAACTAGCTCACGTGATGGTAACTTATCTCTTAGAAGAGATGTGCAACTACATACCTTCTGAACTATGTTATAATGAGGATCAAAGGAATACTTATTATTTAGAAACAATGGAAAACCGTAAACATCTAAAATCCTTAACCTTAGGAGATGAAGTTCCAAAAGTTTGTGGGCCCCGTTGGGGTAAATTGGTACATTAACTTCTTGGGGTTGTGACTTTGGCATACGATCTCCATTTGATGCGTACTATACCTCATTGGAAAAATCTATCCAAGGACTACAACTTCTAACTATAAACCAATACCATAGACTACAATTTTTCTTATTTTCCATAAAAAAGATGTTTAAGGTCTCAAAATGGCTTGAGAAGTTGAGGACCCGAAAAACTACAAAAATTAGTAAACTGTGCTATAATTAAGTAAACTGAAAGAAACAATGGTGGGGGTCCCAATTGGAATAGGTGGGTGGCCACCAATATCCACCTAGATCATTTTCCCATGTTTTCTATGGACTATGGTTGCATATGGTAAACACATGGTTGACTATGTTTGACCATGGTTAATTATGGTTGAAAAAGGTTAGTTATGGTTGAAAAGGATCAACATATGGTTAGCTAAGGTTGACTATGTTGACCATGGTCAACCATATCATAATGGATGACCACTATGACATGTTTGATCATTGTGACATTGATATTTTGTTACCACATTTGACATTATCAATTATGATTGTCCATGTTTGAATTTGCTTGACAATTAAGAATCTGTTAGACCATATTTCGACATCATTGATTATGGATGACCATTATGAAATGATCATATTATGACACTAAGATATGGTTGTCACATTGTGGCATCAACGTTTTGCTCATAAACTTGTTGGAATCATAAATATATGTAGAGGGCCAAGGGGGAACCATTATAATACATTTTTTTACTTCTATAAAAAATTATAGCACCATAGAAATAAAACTTGTAGGTGGAACATGGATCACAGTATATACATGGAAACCCATAAGGGAATAAATCCAAAACTTCTTTTAATTTATTGTTCTTTAAAGGAACCAACCTACTCAAGCTACTTGTATAATCCTTCTAGGCACCAAAATGTAGGGGACACCAATGCCCTCAATATTTGTATGTACCAACCTATAATAAAAATAATCCCCTTTATTTCTTTATAAGTACCAACCTATAGGAGGAACCAATCCCCTCAGCTACTTTGTACACACAAACCTATATAAGGCACCAATCCTTTCTTATCAATTATCTCCAATATGTTCTTCTTTGGTTTAATTTTCTCTTCTTTGATTTTTTGTAGTCACATGCATCGACTCTTTGATATTTAATATTTTCTTCTCTAGTTCACTCTAACCTTCTCAAGTTTTTGTAGTCACCTCATTCCTCTCTCAGAAATTTAATTTTATTCTCTAGTTAGCTTTTTTCTTCTACAATTATCTACAATCACCTCATTCCATCTCATTCATCCATAATTTATCAACCTTTCCTTTATTAATGTAATTCTGTTATATTATATCCTACCAACCTATAGGAGGAACCAATCCCCTCAGCTACTTTGTACACACAAACCTATATAAGACACCGATCCTTTCTTATCAATTATCTCCAATATGTTCTTCTTTGGTTTACTTTTCTCTTCTTTGATTTTTTGTAGTCACCTACTTTGACTCTTTGATCTTTAATATTTTCTTCTCTAGTTCACTCTACCCTTCTCAAGTTTTTGTAGTCACCTCATTCCTCTCCTAGAAATTTAATTTTATTCTCTAGTTAGCTTTTATCTTCTTCAATTCTCTACAATCACCTCATTCCCTCTCATTCATCCACAATTTATCAACCTTTCCTTTATTAATGTAATTCTTTTATATTATATCCTAAATAACGATCCTATTGAATTATTCTTTATATCATTCTATACATCTTTCATAAATGAAGGATCTCTTATTTTAATGCCATTATGATGCCATTCCCACCATATTCTTTTACAATGGAAAACAAAAATACAATGTATATGATCACACATCCTTTCATGAGGGGCACAATTTTATCTTAATATTACAAGAACATCAAATTTTAATTAGTTGATGAGAAATACCTATTTAGTATATATCCTCTTACTTAATTGAAGTGAGAAATTGATACCAACACCACATAAATATTTTCTCCACATTTTAATTAATTCAATTAAGACAAACCTTCATAGTTTATATCCAATTTCTTATTTTTTCATAATAATGCTTTTAACTCTTCATTTATCCATTAACTTTCAATGAATTTGAGAACAAAAACATGCAATGAATTTGGCTATGAAAACATACGGATAATCTTGGGATATATGTGGATAGAAGGTCATATGCAGTGGGTAGGAATATGAGAATACATAGGACTAGCATAACCACATTAGTAAATGTGGTTGATATAAGTCGATCTAAAATATTTTATATGTCACTTTTCATATAAAGGTAAACAAATGGAACTCATCGATTTATATCAACCACATTTACTAATTTCGTTATGTTATTTGATACCACCATCTTTAGACGGAAGGATTAGTAGTCCATGGTTGACTCAGGATGAATATATTCAAGTTATGGTTGAGGAGGTCTATTATAGTCAACTTATAGTTGACTATGTGATGTGAATATTCCATTAGAGTTTCTAAAATTGGCCCCTTTTTGCAGTCGGTGCCCTGTAAAAAAAATCGCTTAGCAAAACCACCAAGTTCAAGTTGTCTTTATAGCCCTAAGAGTCAAAACTCTTTACAATATAGGCCTCGGAGAAAAGCGATATACACTACGCATGTATGATTCAGAATTGAAACCCTACTTAAAAAAATGGTGGAAGGAATTTAGAATAGTACCAATGCGTCCTGGCATTTAAAATTATGGTGCATAGCCTTGGGCACTCCAAATTACATTGTTAAGTTAGGCATAGGCCAGGTGGGCTCCACCCACTCCATTCGAGCTTGGTGATGAAGCTTTGTGCAACATATTGTAACTTTTGGGTAATCCCAACCCTCAAACCTCTGGTCTATTATAACATGAAACATTGGGCACTCTCCCTTCAGGTATTACCTTTGGTATGACGTGTCTCGATCCCTATCTACCTAGTTGTGCAAACTTGGGTTCTTAATCATTCCTCTAGGTTTTACTTTCAGGTCGTCCGTTGTTAGGTCCCTATACTACTAATGTAACCCCTTATTGTTATTAGTACAACCCCCTTATTATATTGTTGTGCCCATGTAGTCCCCAAATTGTTATTATTGTGCCCCATAGAAGCCCACTATTGTTATTATTTTACCCTTACATTATTATTGTTATGTCGCTCTGATAATATTATGACCCCTTAGACTTTTATATACGTAAATGAGGTCTTGTCATTTGTATCATCCAAGAATTGTTCATTTGTGTAATGTCAAGGAGGTTGCCCCCTCAAGAGGCTTATTTCTAAGGCAATGATCTATCTTTTCTATCTTTTTGTGAGCTGGTTTCATAACATTTGGTATCAAAGCTTTGGATTCTAGGGTTTCACTGCTCCAAACATGTCATTGTGGAGTTTTCACTATAGTTTTTTTTTTGTTTTTGTTTTTTTGGATTTTTTTGTTTTGTTTTTGTTTTGTTTTTTTTTGTTTTTGTTTTTGTTTTTGTTTTTGTTTTTGTTTTTTGTTTTTGTTTTGTTTCTTTGTTTTGTTTTGTTTTGTTTTGTTTTTTTGTTTTGTTTTGTTTTGTTTTGTTTTTCTGTTTTGTTTTGTTTTTTTTTTTCCTGAACCTCAGGCCCAAATTTCAGATCTTGGCTCGCTATATTTTCATATATATGATTTGAGGAGGTTAGGGTTTTTGCAGACTCCCAAATTACATCCTGAACAGGTGACCTTGGGAAAATCATCATAACTTTCTCTCTAAGAATTAGATTGAAATTTCATAAGAAGTTACAGAAAGAGAACGAACTTTATATTGTTTGGGTATAATTTTCAGAATTCAAGGTTGAAAATGTGACACGTGGCACGTCGTACAAGTTTGCTCTACTGAACTATTCTATAACTAGGTCATCTTGGGATATTGGGAATAAATATTTCTTCAGGAATCCAATCATGATTAGACTTGCGGAGTTAGAAAGAGGACTCAGAGCCCTATTACAAGCCAAAATTTCTAAACTTAAATATCCGAAATTATAGATTATAGTCGTTTCAAGATCTAGCTCGTAAAATCAAGAAAAAGCGAGATGAGGAAGTTTGATGGCAAGGATCTGGTAAATTGGATACTATAGATGGAGAAATATTTTGATCTACATGGTGTACCACTGTTACAGAAGGTACGTATTGCATCTAATTATTTAGAATCGAATCAATTTTTATGGTATAAAGGTATCTTTTCTTGTAAACCACTTGTCACATGGTCAATTTTCACGGAGGAAATGATAGCACATTATGAGGATACCAAGAGCAGCACCTTCTTTAGCCAATTGATAAATCTCAAATAAAAGTGTTCAAGGGTAGAGGACATTGAGGACTTTCAAAAATTGAATATAAGGGTAAATGATATTCTAAGGAAGCAAAAGATAAATAGTTTTATTTATGCCATGGAAGCTGATATCAATTGTATGAAAGCATATTGGAAGAAAGGCATGGAATATTTTAAGAAAGACATGAAAGGTTTGAAGGAAGGTGGGAAAAAGATGCTACAAGAAAGGCCTCCTAATGACAAAAAGGATCAAGAAATGTCAAAAGAAGAGGATATACACCGGGAACCAACCCTAGAGAAAGAATAAATGAATCCGAACATATCTTGTATTGCAATGACAAGAATTACCACTCCTCAAACTCTCAATATAGAAGGGCATATCAAGAAGAAGAAGGTTCAAGCAGTGAAATATCAAGAAGAAAAGTATCAGTAACCATCAAAAGAAAAGGATACTCACTAGGAACCAACCCTAGAGAAAGAAGAAATGAATCTGACCATATATTGTAATGCATTGGTCTGAATTACCACTCCTCAAACTATAAAGATAGAAGGACATATCAAGAAGAAAAAGGTAATAGTGTTGATAGATTTGAGTAGTACCCATAATTTTATTCATTGTAATATAGCCAAGGAATTGAATTTCTTCCTATATCCAGCACCAGAGTGTCAAGTGACGGTTGTAAGTGGAGGAACCATAAATTGCTTTGGAAAGTGCCATAATATCAAGCTATCCATGGGAGAATATGTATTGAATAGCCAAATGCTTTCCGTTCCAATGGGTGGTACTGATGTTGTACTATGAGTCTAATGGCTACAATCCTTGGGTATGATAGCTTTTAATTTTGAAGAACTTTTCATGATTTTTTCTTCAGAAGGAAAGAAATTTGAATTAAGGGTATCACAGGGAAACTAGGAAAGATAATTAGCTCTAACAGAATGACAAAGCTTATAAAGAAAGAACAATGAGGCATAATTGCACAATTATGTTCGCTAATGGTTCCCACATTGGAATCATCTATTTCTCCAGATCTCCAAAAATTCTTGGACAATCATTCCAAGGTATTTTAGACTCCCAAAGGTATCCCACGTATTTGTGATCATGATCATGCTATTCATTTGATTCGAGGAAGTGTTCCTCCAAACATCATGCCTTATAGATGTCCATAGGACCAAAGGAGTGAAATTGAACATATGGTTGCAGAAATGGTAGAGGTTTGTATAATTATCCAAACAAATTTGATAAACAAAGTAAGGGAGGAATGGAAAAATGATGAAGCAGGTGGGAACTCATTCAAAAGTTGTCGAAGATCCCAGTTTTGAACATATTTCTAGAACTTGAGAAGGAAGGAAAAATCATATTGGAACCTGAAGCATTCATAGAAGCTAGAAGTCGACAGCTACAAAATTGATAAATTTCAGAGTATCTGATCAAGTGGAAGAACTTACCCATTGAACATTCCACAGGGAACGACGAGAATTTTATACATAAGCATCAAGAACTACTCAAGCGTTGAGGACAACACTTTTTTAAGGATAGGGGAATGTTAGGTCCCTATAGTACTAGTGTAACCCCTTATTGTTATTATT
>APFE030641020.1:0-17246 GCA_000404065.3 Pinus taeda | reverse complement strand
ACCAAGTACACTCTCAACCCATTGGCCAAATGAGGAGCCATATTCTTGACAAGCTAACCTACTTATGGGTAGGATGGAAACTAGCATATACTTTACAAAGACCAAACAAGGGAGAAACATTCTCCAACCCTATGGGTAAAAAATAGGTGTAACACCCTATTTTCTAGAGTTCCCTGAACCCGAGGAGCCCTTAATGCTCAATTCCACACCCTGTGAACTCAAACAGGGGGGAAGAGTTGGCTTAGTGTCCTCAATCAATGTTTCTTTCATCATACTAAAATATGTTATCTTCTTGTCTCAATAGAAACTCTTTCCATTTCATATTGAACATCAAATCAAATGTTATGTTAGATCATATATAATCATATAAATCGCAAAAGGATACCATAACCATCCTCCCTCTCAAGGAGGTTCCAACCACAAGCTTGACCTTGTTTCAAACAACTTCATTGTCTTAATATATAAGAGTATCTTGGTCCTAACTGTAAATATGGGAATTTCTGTTAATTAGATTTGAATGTATCCATGTCATATCTAGATCCTGCTCATTAGCTTCTTCATCCTGCCTCACAACTAGCCATGCTAGGAACATCGTACTCATCCTCAATTGTATTATGGACATTGCGTCCAAGATATCATGGTAGATCTCATACTAAAGTAGCATCCAAATGTTCTTATCAACATTAATATCAAATGTCAGCAATACAGCTACGTAGACACATATCATAGGAGAAATATCTCATTCTCAAAATAGAATATCTAATGTATATATTTCAAAGGATGCTCGATGGAAACTCTTTGTGAGTGAAAAATCTCAATCATGAATTTAATCAGGATCTATGCACATCATACATATACATATGGATGCTCAAAACAAAAATACAATGCTTCAATCAATTGTTAGGTTCCATGTCAAGTTCAACAACATCTTGAACTAAAAATTGGAGTATCCAAGGATTTACATTTTCATTATTCAAAAACATTTTCCCATAGCTTTGCAATATGGAATTTCTTTCCCAAATTGTAGAAATCGATTCATCATGCCATGATACATCATTTTGGGCTTCAAAATCCATCTCCCTAAGATTTAAATCATCAGAGGCTCATCACCTTTCACAAGTAGATCATCAAGATACAAATCCAAAACCATAATCAATATCAAAGCCATACCTTGGAACTCATCATCCTGAATTCATCAAATAACTATGAAATATGGACATACCACGATTGCAATTCTCTAAGCATAATTTCTTGCTAAGCCATCATAATCAGCCTTACATAAATAAATTTTGTATCATATCATCAAAGTCATCTCATTAGAGTTTATAGATCTAATCACGAAATTTATCAATGTCATCATTATCACAAGATCAATACTTTAAACCAAGAGACATGTAGAGCTCATATAAAATCATGAATTCATCATGCCAACAAGTTGTAACCAATTATGCAATGTCAATTCACAATTTATCAGGTCATAATCATAACATAATTCATGAAAATGCATACACCAAGGATGAGTCATGTTCATGTTGAATCCTAGCTATCAATACTTCAACCATTGTGCTAGGAACGAGGAGGCTAACACAAAATTACTTTTTGGAATACTCACATAAGTCATTGTTCACACATAGCATATACACCAAGGAAAGTCAGTAATCATCAAATCAGATCAGTAATCATCAAGTCAAGTCTAGATTCGCTTCCATAGAGACATCTATAGTCAAAGAATTTCTCAATCATAAATTCAAAGTTATTTTCAAGCATCATGATAAAGCACTACTCATATATATCATTAATCCAAATCATGCCATCCTCATGTAGCACAAACATAATGAAATATCTATATGTATGTCATGGTCAACTTAAAACACAAGTTCAGTATGCATGTTCATGTTGTTTTTATCTGCAACACATTTGTGGTATTGACATATTTTAGGTGAACAATCAATTTCATTCATAATACCTCATTATGTGATCGTCAGCGTAACCCAGCAACTTCAGAAATTAGATTACAGTGGCAGGATATGTCATAAACATCCTAATTTGGAGTTCAAATAGTTTCAGAAAGCTTGAGATGATGGTCAAATGTAGTAAAACCTATGGTCTATCCCTTCAGGTTAGGATGAGAGAAACTTTAGCTGTCTGGATGTTGTCTAGGCCTTAGCTTGCATGTGTCTAGGGACAAGATCTCCCAGATCAGTGACTGCATAGAGAGGACAACCCTAATTTCTGTACGTGCTTTAGATCTAAGACCCTTCTACAGATCAATGCTATCAGATTCACATAAAATACATAATGAAAATAGTAGTATGAGTACGATTCTTGAGAAGGGATTTTTCCTCTCAGTAGGGATATAATTCATTCATCTTCATTCATATCATCGACCTCTCTCTACTAGATTCATGCAAAAATAAATCTATTAGATCATAAACATATATCTATCATGGCTATCAATATCATGACATCAACCTTTCATTAAAGGTTAGACTCAAAGAAATAAATAGATATAGAATCATATCTCAAATATTATGAACACAATATCACTTTCTATCGAGTCACTTCATCAAGTTATGACATCCAATTTAACCATATGTTGGCAAGGCATGACCATAGTTTCTAAGGGATCTACTTATCAATTTTACAATTATACCTCTAGCATCAATGTTATCATGTTGTTCATTATCAATAATTTCAAGTAAGTTCATTCAATAAAGCTTTATAAAAACAACAAGAGTGTCAAATTTTTCCTTTCCATATGCGTTCATCAGGCTTATCACAAGCATTATCAGCGGTCTCAAGAATAGAACTCAATGAGCTATCCTTCTATATGAAATCCATCATGACAAGTATCAAGAGTGTCATTTACTAGATTCAAGGAACCAACCTTCTTTTTTGATCTAGATATCCAAAATATAGATCATATATGTTAGCCAAACATCAAGTGTATCAATGTATCAACACTAGATAGCCTCACAGAACTCGAGAGGGTGAAAAGTTCAATACTAGGAGAAATATTTCATTATAGGAGACATAGATCCAAGTCACTTTCATATACATGTATGAGCCAATAGTTGAAACATACCATGCATACCTTGTGGTATTACCTGTGCACCTTTTGATTAGACATAAGTCACTTGAAGTACTTTGTCATATTTTCATTAGGTACCTCTTTATCTCTTTCCATATCTACATCTAATAGTGATCCTCAGGAAGGATATACTCATCACATCTCATCAAGGAGTTTAGAAACATCCATATACTCAAATATATATGTAGTAAGTGCAAGAAATAAACATAATCATGAGATCTATAAGTCTAACAAGTGAGAACAATCATAAGTCAAGAAATACTTATCTTCAATGGGAGGTGATTCTCTCCCTCTTAAACCAATCTTCAAGAGCCATCAATTTCCATGGTTCATATACAATGTTTCCTTCAAGTATCCAACCACAGATGCTAGAGATTATCCCATCTACAACTTCATCGAATCTTTGTCAAGTGCTTGAGCATCTTCACATAGACCATGCTAGAGTTTCATACATCAATTCTCAAGTATTTTCCATAAACTAGAGTTTTCTCTACAACCATAACCTCCTATAATCCATGAAACCCTAATCATAAATATTCCTAGTGTTTTATTCAAACCCTAGAATTCTTTTAGATCTCCACCATCCTCTTCTTGATTCCATCAAAGATGTCATCATTGGGGTGATCTTGATGAATTTTATTCAGCCTAGCTCTGATACCATGTTAAATTTTCTTAGGGAGAGATTGTTCTTTACTTTGATAATTGCATTTACTCATTAATACATTAAGCTCACCCCATATCATCATTACATAATTGAGCTCTATATTGTTATATATCAACATATGCAATTATACAGAAAGAAACATCATCATCATCATTATCAATGCACCGGAACATAAAAGGAACATTAGAAGAAATCATGAACACATATAGAGACACCAGGATTGATCTGAGACCAGGGAAAAACCCACTATGGCGAGAACAATTGTAAGTATTATTCTTCTTAGATCGTCATCAAATGAGGCAGCAAAAGAAAGTGCAATGATCCATAACTTTATATATGCAACAAAACAATAATGATATGTATGAAACATATCTAATCATGTTAGGAATCAAAACCCTCATACTGATGGTTGTAATGTGTTTTCACACACTGATATCAACTATCGTATACTTTTCTCATTATATTGAACACTATTGTCACTAAGCGGAAACATCATGAGATGAATTGGATTAGATTAGTAATGTTGTGCTAATTCCCCATTTCGAATAAAGCCCCAAGTTGCTTATCATTTTATTTTTCAAGTGCTTAAGGATTCAATACTTTTGATTAATTAATAGATTCCCATGAGATTTTCTTACGTAAATGGTATGAACAAATTAACATAAAAACATATGCTAAACAACATCAATATAATAGTAATGAACATTAAAATAGAACACACAACAAGCATATGATAAAGAAGTTCACCCCTCCTGGGCTACGTCTCCTTGGTCCAACTTCGAATGGCTTGGGGCCCTCTATTACGCTCAAATTACATAAAAAGTGTGTTTACAATTATACGATGCCTTTGAAACCTGTCTCAATGAGTTCAGAATGCCAAAAGTTACTAGAATTGACTCTTTTTACATCAAGCGTGTATAAGAATTGAAGGAGTTATGACTTCTCCCAATTCTCCCACTATCCTTTCGGCCCTATCGAGAATCGCAATCCACAATGTATGGTGATGATAAACTATGGGAGTCTACTGTCTTATGCAATTGTGATATGCGATTGTGGTTTACCACATCACAGTCAGGGACGATATCTCATCACATCCCAACCCTTTCCTGGGCCAATTCTTTATTCCTCTACGATTGTGATATGTGATCACATCGCATCGCAACTCCCAACCTTGTTGATGTCGGGGCTGATATTTGTTTGCCAATCCTTTCTCGTGATTAGGATATATGATTTCACAAATCACAACTGGCTCTGCCTCGGGGCCGATTCTTAACCCAATCCACTTACCATAGTGATATGAAATTTTTTAGGGCCAATGGTGGGCTGCCACTTGGCACCTCCTTATTCGCTCAAGACCTTGCCACATCATCCTAATCTTGCCATGTAGGCAAGTTAAATTTGAACTTTGACTTGCTCTAACTTCTGCATATGAACTCAGATTTGAGTGTCATTTACATTGTTCAATTCATAATGACGAGTTATTCAATATGAAGATGATTTTGACAATAGTTTGACACTTTGATTTTTAAGAATAATTTTGAGCACCTAATCACACCTCCCCACTAGATGCGTTTTGGATCCCAAAATGATCACTTTCAGTTATTGAATAGATGAGGGTACTATTCCCTCACCTTCCCCACTTCAATCCATTTGGCCTTTGATGGACGTGTACCTTTAAGACCCACCTGAAGATAATCAATATTTCCTTTTTAGTTGTCCTTGTCCTTCTGTCAAGTATAGTGTTTTCCTGAAGCACATCAAGGTATTCTCGAGAAAATTCTTCAATAGATGGAATTTTAAAATTCTCTCCTTGATCTTAAATCAAAGGACGTTCATATAATATTAAATTTTCAACATTAACAATGGAATAGATTTTCATATATGAAGGCAAATCAAGCTTGAAAGCATTATTACCAATCTTTTCCATAATTTTAAATGGACCATAATGAATTTTTTTTAGCTCTTTACCTTCATCTTGAAGCCTTTCCTTGCTAATGTATAACCAAAATTCATCACCTACTTGAAATTAATGATCCACCTGATTCTTATCATGCCTTGCTTTATACTTGCGCTGACTCTTTTCTAGTTGTTCTTGAACTGTTTGGTGAATCAACTGAATTTGATCAATGAATTTCTTTGCTCTATCTATGTCACTATGTCCATCTACAACAACATCTTTCTCAAATATGAAATCCAAAGGAGATTTAGACAAATAACCAAGACATGCCTCAAAAGGTGAAGTTGGAGTAGAAGTGTGTTTTGCTCGGTTGTAAGCATGTTGAATATAATGCAACTGTTCATCCCACAACTTAGGATGTTTGCTGTAATATCCTCTTAGCAAATGAATGACTGTCTCGTTAACCACTTTAGTTTGACCATCTATTTGCAGATGAAAGGCTTTACTTTTCTTCAATTTAGTGTCCATCAAGTTCCATAAACTTGACCCAAAATTCCCAACAAATGGAGAATTACGATCACCTGCAATAGAAATAGGCAATATAAAATGAACCCATACATTTTGAATGAAAATTTGAGTTTTTTGTTTAGATGTAATTTTATTTTTACAAGGAATTAACAGGCACATCATGCTAAACCTATCCACAACTACATACAAGTAATCATGACCTTTCCTTAACAAAGGAATACCTCCTACAAAATCCATAGAAACACTTTCCCGTGGTCTTGAAGGGACTGGAAGTGGTGTGTACAATCTAACTTTCCTATTACTAGGCTTACTGACTACACACAATGAACAACCTCTTATAAATGTGATATAATTTCATGCATACGAGGTCAATAAAAATACCTCTAAAGATTTTCCACTGTTTTACTTACAATGAGATGTACAACAATAAGAGAAGTGTGCACTTCCCTTATGACATTTACTCTCTCTCCTTGTGGAACACAATGTTTTCCAAAATGATACAACAAATTATCATGTACATGATAGTATAATTCCTCAACTTGGTAGCCATGACTCAAGTTTAAATACAGCTCTTGAATGTCAACATCCTGTGCGTATTGTTCAACATAACGTTCAGGCAAACCAAATTTATTCTTGAGTAAAATGGCTACATTTACAACTGGTCTAAAAATCAAATGAGTAACTCTGTTATAAATGCCTTTCTTGTACTTGATTACCAAGTGGAATTTCTATAAAAATCCCATCCAACGAAAGTGCCTCGATTGCTCCAATTTGGTTTGAGATTAAATATATTGCAGAGGATGATGATTGATGTTAATAATGGTTTATTTTCCCATCAAATAATGCTTCCATTCCTTCACACTTTGTACCAATGCATAAATCTCTTTATCATATGTGGGATAATTAAGAACAACACCATTGAAAATTTCAGAATGAAATAAAATGGGCTTACCATGTTGTAAAAGAACTACACCTATGGTGTAGTAACTTGCATTTATTTGTATTTCAAATGGTTTTTTCAAATCTAGTGATGCCAAAACTAGGGCTGAACTGATTATTTGTTTCAAAGCATCAAATTTTTTTGTTTGTTTGCCTCCCCACTAGAAGACAACCTTCACGTTTGTCAATGCATGTAGTGGATTTTCTATGGAGGAGAAATTGGCAATAAATTTCCTCTAGTATTGTGTTGCTCCTAAAAAACTCCTTAATTCTGTGACTGATTTGGGCATTGGCCAATACATAATGACTAAAACTTTAGAGGGATCAATCTTCAGCTCTCCTCCTCCAACTATGTGGCCCAAATACACTAAGGAAGTTTTCCTAAATTCATATTTAGACATATTTATAAATAATTGTTCTTTCCTCATGATATCCAAAACTTTCATAACATGCTTGGCATGTGCTTCTCGTGATTTGTTGAATACAAAAATATCATCTATATAGAAAATTACAAACTCATCAAGAAATGATCTTAAAACATCCTTCATAACTCTCTCGAATGTAGATGGAACATTGCAACGACTGAAAGGCATAACCAACCAGTCAAACAGTCCTTGTTTGTTTCTAAAATAAATCTTCCATATGTCCTCCTCATCTATGCTAGCTTGATGATATCCACTTCTCAAGTCTAATTTAGTGAAATACTTTGCATTTTTCAACTGATCTAGAAAATCATCTATTCTTGAAAGTGGGTATCGATTGTTGATTGTAATCTTATTCAAAGCTCAATAATCTACACACATGCACCAGGTCCATCTTTCTTGGGTACCAATACAATTGGTGAACCACATGGCGAAGTAGAAGGACAAATTACTCCTTTATCTAACAATTCCTGGACTTGTTTGTTAATTTCTAAGCTCTCCAGAATTTACATTCAATACATACCAATGTTTTGGAGTGTACAATCCTACTGTAGCTGAATTTTGTGTTGAATTCCTCTTTTGGGTGGAAATCCTTTTGATTCTTGAAACATGTCTCCATATTGATTGACCACATCAACCAATTCATCTTTCAACTTCGCATCACAGCATACAAAGGATTCCTGGTACGTGTCATTCTTCTACTTGATCATAAGGAGCATGAGAATCTTACTAGAGTTGACTGGTCTCGTCATTTCCCCCGCGCTTGCCAAAGATAGACTAAGCTTTCTACCATGGGCTCTCAAATGTACTCCACTCCCTTTTTGAACAAATGATATTTGTTCTCAAATATGTGGAAAATGACCTTCCTGTCATAAAATACGGGCTTCCCAATGCAATCCCTGAGATATCCAATGACACAACATCTAATTCGACTTAATAAATGAAATTACCGGTGATTGCAAACTTGAAAACACATTTCCAAGTGACCTACAAAATCGCATCCTTGCTTATCCAACCCAATGGATACGGTTTATGATGGGGCAGAGTTTCTAGATTCATTTTCGTAACCAAATCCACGAAAAATAAGTTGGCATGAGATCTAGTGTCAAACAACATATCGATCTTTGTATGTTTGGAAATAACTCAGATATGGAACAACTTGATTTGGTTTTACTCACTTGAACATTGTGCGAATTATTTTTTGGACTGTTACTGGCTACAACTTCCTCTTTGCTGACCTCTTTTCTTTATTTTGCGATGAATTTTCCCTTGGTGACTGTGGCTGTGATTTTTGTTTCACATCCCAAGTCTGAACCCAAGTCTTGTTGTGCAGCAACATTTGTCTTCTATTTCCATTTATTGTTGGATTTCTTCAGTTATAATTCTATATTAACTTCCATCAATGCAATTCAACATGTCCTTCCTTGGAAAATTCTTGCACACGAGTTTCTTCCCTTCTTTCTTAACAAAAACATTTTTATTCTCCTTTCCTTTAAACTTCTTCCCCTTTTCACCACTTTGAAATGGCTTCTTCTTACCTTATTCTAGTACATTTCTCCCTCTTGCTTCAAGGTATGTAGTTTGAACACAAACCTCATCAAGATTCATGGGAGTGAACATAAGAATGGTATGTCGAAGATAGCTATGCAACCCTCCTATGTATTTCAGCAACACATCTTGTGATTGTAAGTCTATTGCTATCATAAGAGACATTTTCCTAAACTCTTGAGTATACTCTTGCACATTTTGTCCTTTCAACTGTTCGAAATTTTTCCCATTCATAATTCCTTTCTGCATATAAGCCAAAGGGTAGAAATGTATTTTTATAGCAATAATGAAATGAGACCAAGAAATAGATATCTTACCATGTTTTTTGATCTTGTCTTGAGTCCTTGCTTCCCACCATGCAAGTTGTTATCACCCTCCATTCTCAATGAAGCCAACTAAATTTTGATATCATCCTATTGAAGGTTCTGAATTCTACAATTCACCTCCAACTGACGAATCCAGTTACCCAGCTTCTCTGCACTCACTTCACCATTGTACATAGGAAACTCGAATTTAACATCTAGCTTTATAAAAGGTAATTTAGAAATTCCTTTCAAAGAATGATGATGAGTATAAGTAATGGTGGTATTTGTGGAAGAGTGTGAAGATTCTTTTGAGCAATAAGATGAAGAAGATGGTGGAGATGGTGCAAATTTTTCTCCATTCCCATTACCTCCTCTTCCATTACCTCCTCTTGAAGAGCCTTCTTCTTTGGGAGGCTTGGAGCTTTCACCTTGCAATTTGTTGTTCCTCTCATCATAGAGGACCTTAACCATCTTCGTCAAATCAAAGAAAGCCTTTCTGAAGGTCTTCTCATCTTCTATCATGATAGGTTATCCTTCATGACACATGGTCTCTGGAGACTCAACTAAAACTTGAGGTTGTACTGGTGTTGGAATCTCAACTGCAACTTCTACAACTTGAGGTTGAGCTAGTGTAGAAGACTTTGGAAACCTTGATCTTCTTCCACTTGACCCAACTTTAGGGATTTCAACTAGCTTTCCTTTACCTCTTTTGAGATTTAACCTTGTAAGCATGACATAAACTTGCAAACAATTAAATCCTTCTTTCACAAGAAAATCTAGTAAGAAAGACCAATGATATGATACCAACTTGATATGAATTGGAGAATATTAGTAATGTGCTAATTCCCCATTTAGAATAAAGTCCCAAGATGCTTATCATTTTCCTTTTCAAGTGCTTAATGATTCAATACTTTTCTTAATTAATAGATTCCTATGAGAGTTTCTTATGTAAATGTTATGAATAATTTAACATAAAAGCACATGCTGAAGAACAACAATATAACAGTAATGAACATCAAAATATAACACACAACAATCATATGATAAAGGAGTTGACCCCTCCTAGGCAATGTCTCCTTGGTCTAGCTTCCAATGGCTTGTGCCTCTCTATTATGATAAAATTACATCATAAGTGTGTTTAAAATGCTTTCATGCCTCTAAAACTTATATCAATGAGTTCAAAATGCCCAAATCTTCTAGAATCGACTCCTTTTGCATCAAATTTATATAAGAACTGAAGGAGTTATGAGTTCTCCCAGTTATCCCACTATATGTTCCACAAAATGCTCCAAAACTAGAAAAAAACTACAAATTAACCCCAAAATCCGCTAACCTGGCAAGATTTTTTCTACATTGTGGGCCATATCCTGTCGGCCTTATCACAAATCACAATTGGTGATGTCTGGTGGTGATAAACTGTGAGACTCTTCCTTCTTGTGTGATTGTGATATGCCATTGCGATTTACCATATCGCAATTGAGGTCGACATTGCATCACAACCCAACCCTTGTTGGGGACAATTCTTATTGCCTCTACGATTGCAATATCTAATTGCATCGCATCGCAACTCTGAAACTTGCCGTGTCGAGGCCGATATCTGTTCACCAATCCTTTCCTGCAATTGTGATATATGATATCGCAAATCGCAATCCACTCTGCCTGAGGACCGATTCTTAACCCGAAACACTTACCGCTGCAACATGCAATTTGCAAGGGCCAATGATGGATTGCCACTTGGCAACTCCTTAGTTGTTGAATACCTTGCCACATCATCCTAATCCTATCATATAGGTAAGTAAAATTTTAACTTTGACTCGCTCTAACTTCTACATACAAACTCGGATTTGAGTGTCATTCACGTTGTTGGATTCAGAATGAAAAGCTCTTCAATATGAAGATGATTTTGGCAAGATTCTCACACTTTGATTTTTTATCATAATTCTGAGCACCTGATCACTTCAGAATACTGAAATCTCATCTTTAAGTCTCAGACACAAGGAGGAGAAACTGTGTGAGTGATTATAAAATCCCTGAATGCTCTTTGAGAACTAGTGCTAGCGACTATGGCAGTCCAGATTCTCCCATACCATTTTAGGTATGCATCTAGGGACCAAATCATCAGATCTACACAAAAACCCTTGGTTGCTCTCTTGAAGTTACTATGTGTGCCTTTGAAAACCGCTAGTGGCTCTGAGGACTACTCTGTGTGAGCGACTGGGGACCGATACTTCTAGGTATTCCTCTAAAAGCCCTAGACACTCCCATAAGACTCTATTATAGTGTCTAAGGGTATCTGGTCACTCTCATGGGCTTGTGTGCCAATGTCCAGCTACAAAAATTCCCTGTTCTATGCCAGCATCTGAGATCTAGAAAACCGTAAATCAGAGAGAATGTTTTGCCTATGATTTCGGACCCTTGAGTGAACTCCTTCTGTGAAAATTGTGAGAACCAAGACAAAAGAGAAGAGAAGATGTTTTCAAATGATCTTGAGGTATCTTCTATTTATAGGATTTCCTCAGGGGTCACTTGGGATTACTCATGTGGTTAGGGTTGACCCCTTCCATAATACATATATGAATAAAAAAATTCATAACTCAACTTCTGCTTGACCAAATTGGGCAGTTACTCACGTGGTAAGGGCTGACCCCTTCCGTAATACATGTATGTATAAAGAAATTCATAACTCAACTTCCACTTGACCAAATTGGGTGATCTTTAGGTTGATTCTGGTCCTACTGAAAAGAGGAATCTAATGCAATAATCATCTCAAACATTTGAGCTATCCAAGGTGGAATTTTATCAGAGTTGAAAAAATTAACAAAATGTCCATGTCGGTCAATAGAAGCTTCCCTCTCATGGATTCCCTCATGTTATAGAACCCCACATTCTATTGGAGTCTATGACTATCTACTCCAGCCCAGGTATCCATTTCACTTTCATGCCTCGAATATCACCCTCATTCTTCTTTTCTTCACTTATTTCTAAAAAACCCTACTCCTAGGTTGCCTCATTCACTTGTGATAGATCAAGTCAAATGCACTCCTAAGTTCTACATTTTACCTATCATCCTTCCATTCACATAGCTTGTTCGTTTCATCTGCCTGATCAGCTCCACATTGAGACCAAACAATGGGGCCCTTTCCCTCCTTACAAAACACCTTACCTTCATCATCATGCATGTAACCATTTTTATGGGGCACCACTCTTCATGTTTGTACACCCCATACCACCTTTACATTCTTTTCGAAAGTGTACAAAGATCTTTTAGGAAGAATGATCCCACCCATATTTTCATGTCTCATACCTAGAGACAATCCCTATTCACCCATAGTTTGGAACTCGCTGATCACCGCCCCATCCACTGATTTTTCACCATGCCAATCACAACACACTCACGCTTTCCCTGGATATCCTTCTGTTGGGTAGCAGAGGTCCCGCATAATGGTTTTGGGATAGAAAACATAGAAATTAGGAGTAAATTATTGTAAAAACTCTGAAAGTATGTGGATCGTGAAATGTAAAAGCTCTAGTCAAAGGGTTGTCCACCCAAGAAATAATGTAAAATAATAGGAAGTAAGTCAGTCCGTGGACCATAGATAGGTATAAATAGAGCGCGGCTATATGGGGGCAAAGGTAGTTCTTGGTTGAGTATGATTTTGGAGATCGGATATGTAATGGGTGTCTAAGAAGGGTAGTTGGAAAGCATCTGTAAGTTTGAGTCAGGGGTTTGGGTAGATGATAGAGGCGTTGCAGTTGTGTGAGCAGAGGCCTAGAAGATTCCATAGCTTTCTGCACGGACCCCTGTAGCTGAGTGCATAGGGTAGATCTAGATGTAAGGGTGACAAGTGGAAATAAATATAAGTCTCTTCTAAATTCCATGTTAATCCTGAACTATCACAACTCTGTTTTTTATAATGAAATTGTTTTAATCTACGTGCGTATGCTTGTTGAGTACTTGCGAATTGGGTTTAATATTAATATGTGACTAAATGAAAGTAACAAATGTTTTCTTAAAGACCTCTCTAAGTAGATTTGGGTTATAATACTTAATCAAATAAATTAGATCTGTAATCAGTGTGGTAAGAAAAAGTTAAGATTATCTGGATCTGTGCAGATCTAGTGTAGTGTGAGGCTGCAGGATGGTGTGTGAACCTCTTAGACCACATCTAGACATACGAAGGGTGCGGAAACCTGGTTCTAGCACCCTCCCCTACTACCACCAGTGAGAGCTCAGTCTGTGCTTCGCGAGCTGTTGTCGAAAGTTCCAGTAACTGTGGGATTTTCTTGGCTAAATAATTCTTTTGAACCTAGGGCAGGCTCATATATGCCAACAAATGGGTCCATTGCTAGGATCCGGATCTGCCTAACGAGTGTCTGGTGTGGAATGTGGAGAGAAAAAAGTTGAAGGAACGAAGGGATCAGGGACAGTAATAGATCAAGGGTAACTATGGCAAGCACGATTCAGTTGCCGGTATTCAAGGGAGCAGGAGGCGAAGACCCGGAGCAATTCTAGTTTGTGCTAACATCAGTATGGAACATGCAGCAAATCGCGGATGATAATATCAGGAAAGCTACCTTAGTCAGTGCATTATAGGACTGAGCGCTGACATGGTACATGAAGTATTCAACCAGTAACCCAATGGCAGGCGTAGCGGAAATCTAGATTGAATTAAAAAAGGAATTTAGCCAGTTGAATTCAGGAAAATAGTCGGTCATAGGATTCAAAGAGATTGTAATGATGCCGGGTGAAACTCTGAGGGATTTTGATTAAAGGTTGAAAAGCACTATCCGTGAGGCCAACATGACACTGACAGATGAACAACACTACGCTTGGTTCGTCACATCATTAATGCAATATCTAAAGTTAGATTTGTCACAACAAAATATTTCAACCAAGTTGAAGCACTAGAGGTAGCAATGCAGCTACACAAAACCACGATACTATACCCAGGGTTGGGAGTTCATCAAGTTCAAGCGTCGGTCCAAACTTTATGCTTGGAAATGCAAAAGTTAAGACAAGAACAGACACCATGCTCAAAGGTCCGAGAGGAAGTATGGTGTGTAAGGTGTAAGAGCCAGGGACACGATAAAGATCACTATCCGGTCTCGGTGAATTTTGTGGTAACAGGGTGACCAACACCATTGCAACTAGAGGCATAGGTAGGGCCGAGCACAACCACCCCGCTCTAGTGCGCAATTTTTCAGGTGGGAGGAAAGCACAACACTGATAACGGTCATCTATTACCAAAATACAACTAGACCCCCCAGCAACTCTTTTGCAATTTTTGTAGATCAGTGGGCCACAAAGAAAGGGATTGTCGTAGCTATCAAATTATGATGGATCAGTTATCTACCTATAGAATGTAGACGGAGGCATGAAGTTAGGATCCAGCCATGGTGATTGCGCATGGTGGGTTCCAAGGGCACAGTCGAGGACAGGGCGGAATGGGACTAGGAAGGGTTCGCGGGCAATTAATCTGTTACAACTGTGGAGGACCAGGACATTACGCGCGAGATTGTACCAACCTAAGTAGAATTTCATGTAGCTATTGTGAGTAATTCGATCATGAGCTACTAGAGTATCGTTCATTAATAACACAGATTTGGGAAAAGAGGGCAGCGCAACCAACACCAACCCAGAATTTGTAGATGATGAGGTCCAAATCCCACAAGGAAGATCCCAAGGTCAACATGGTGCTAAGGAGTGGCACAGCCACAGGCGCAGATGGATGAAACCTAGGAGGTGATAAGGGGACGTATCAGGAAGCTCGGGGGAGCTTTATGGAGTTCTCTACCCTAGATAATAGCGATGGACCTTAGATGGACAAGGATCCCTTGATGATAACTATCTTTTAAGAGATATCTATAAAATTGTTTCATGACAACACGGTGGTTAAAGGCTTACAGGAGCTGATAAATAGGTGCAAAAGGTGGAGTGAGCCTTGCATAATTTGGAAGTTGGGAAGACATGCATTGTGGACTGGAAGGGAAATGTGGTTAACAGCACAGATCGAAAATTATGAGATGGAGCAAGTCATTTTGGATCTGGGCTCAGATGCCAATGTATTGCCGAAATAGACATGGGAGCACATGGGTAAGCCTACACTACAATGGTCCCCTATCAAATTGCGGATGGAAAATCAATCGAAAGTGCTGCCGATGGGAAGGTTGCAAGGGGTAACGATAGACCTTGATGGTGCTAGTACTTGCACGGATTTTGAAGTTATTGAGCTCATGGATGAAAATATGCCCTATCATGAGCTGTTAGGAATAGATTGGGCCACCGACATGAATGTAGTTATTAATATAAGGAAGGGGACAATGATATTTAGAACAAATGAGCTCCACATCATTATTCCATTAGATCCGGCTGAAGGACCACACTACATCGAACCGATGCACAGTGATGACAATGAAGATTGTAGTTACAGAATGACTACCCAGGGGCGAGGATGGGTTAAGACATTGAAGGATAAAAGAATATAATGAGGGGATGGAGAATCCTGCACTGATGATTCAGATGAGGAAGACGAGTGGTGGCACAACCGGTTGAATGGATTAACCATGCTACACTGCAACATGGTGATGAAATCGCTGTACTGTGTAAAGGCCCAGGATCGTGAATTGCCAAAGTATGATGGGTTGACGATGGTAGATGAATTTTTGACCCAATTTGAAATCGTAGTACTAGAGCACCAATAGTTTGACGAGATGAAATGGACACTGCGCGCGACACCTGTGCGATGGTGGGGCACCCATGAAGGAAAGCTCGAAGATTGGCGCGCCTGTAGGCGTATGATGAAGATCAGATTTGGGAAGATGGAAGTACGCATAATAGAGAAATACGATGGACATGATGACTCGTGCATGCACCTTACCAGATGGACCAAAGCCTATGGAGAGGAACCTTAGCCAAAATGGGTGCACTTATTCTATCACACCCTGGATGTCATTCCCAGAAATTGGTATACTAAAGTAGAGCTCCGGTACGACATAAGTGAGTAGGATATTTTGCATGAAGGGTTCTTAGCGACATTCCTCTTTGAAGATCAATGGATGCGCCCTGTAGACGAAGTGCTCCAGCTGGTAAAGGCCGCTATTTTCAAGATGCCAATAGAACCAGAAGAACCTACGTAGCTCGAATGGAGGTCTCGGAAGCTGAGCCAGGCCCTTGCATGCTATAATGTTGAGGTAGAAGATGATGAGGATGATCCACGAAATTTCAATATTCCGGAATCAGAGGGAAGCCGCAAGTTGCGCGGACCCGAAATTGAAGATCCTGATATGATGGCACCGATGAAAACAAAAAAAGTCAATATAGGAACCAAAGAAGAGCCGAAGTATGGAACACTCGAGAACTATTGGGAAGAGGCTATAGTAGAAAAGGTCATCGAATTTCTACGCGAATGTCGAGACCTGTTTCCAAGCAAGATCATGGAGCTAAAAGGGATCCTAGGGGACTTGGGAGTGATGAAGATAACATGAAGCCAGATGGGAAACCATTTAAGCAGCGGCGCTACCGATTGAATCCAAAATGTAAAGCAAAGGTTCGTGAAGAACTAGACAAGATACTGGCAGTAGGAATCATTGAGCCTGTCGAGGAGTCCGATTGGGTAATTCCAATGGTTGTGTAGGAAAAGAAACAGAAGGGTGAGATTTAGATCTATGTGGATCTCAGGAAGATCAATGATGCCTGCGTAAATGACCCATTTCCAACACCGTTTACAGATGAGGTACTGGAAAATGTGTGGGGCCAAGAAGCCTACTCGTTCATGGATGGGTTCTCAGGATACCACCAGATCAAGATCGCACCAGTAGATAGGAGTAAAATGATGTTTACCATCAAATGGGG
>APFE030641019.1:2017-24898 GCA_000404065.3 Pinus taeda | reverse complement strand
AAGTCTGAGTAATAGCAATGAGATCTATTGCTTAACACAATCATTCCATCACTAAAAGAAATCAGAGCACATGGTTGTGAATTTTGAACAATAATAGTGCTGGTGGTTCAAATATAAAACACAGTCATCTTATTGTTAAAGGAAGTCAGAGCATTAGATATGAATTCTGAGTATTAACAATAAGATCTACTGCAAGTTATCAAAATAACATATAGATCAAGAAAGGATTAACTCCATGAGAACTCAAATCTGTTCAAGAAAACCTCTCTGCATTACTGATTATAGTTCATAGCATAAAGCAGCAGCTGAGCCAAAAAGTCTCCAACCCCTTTGCTAATTCGACCTCATGCTCTATATATAAGCATTTACAAATAGGATTCCATCATCCGTCAACAAGAGAATTCGAATTTGCCATCAGTGACACCTATTCTAACCATAAAACAAACTATTAAATGCAAATGACACCTAACTAGGAGTCCTAGAGACCTAAAACAATTAGGAGTGTAACTCCTCATTATGACCAAAACAACCTTATCTAAATATTTAATACATTATTTGACACCTAAAACTCCATGATGTCGAACTTGATGAAGCCTCCCACGTGGTCACCCAACTGCTGATGACAAACCCTAGAAATTAGGGAACATGTCTCCCTGTTTTTTAGGTTTATATCCTTGAAAATTGCAGAGCCTTTATCTCTTCATCCATGACGCATTTTACAAAACTGAAGGAGGTTTTTGTAGCCCATGTTGTCCAGAACAAAAACCTCTCCTGGTTTTTTAAAACATTTCTCCAGCTGTCCGGAAACTGTCCTTGAAAAACACGTGGCAAACAGGAGATGAAAAACTGCACCTACAGCAGTTTCGTAGCGCAACGTTGGTCACCCGTTTCTCCCATCTCAGAATGAATTTGAGGAAACTGAAAGAGGTTTTTGTAGCTTGGTATGTTAGGAATAAAAGCCTCTTTCAGTTTTCAAAATTAAGTTTTCAGATGCTCAGAAACCCTTCTGGAAATTTACTAGTAAACGCAGAAAACAGAGTTTTTTCTGCTAAAACAGTCTGCTACAGGGGTTTCGTAGCGCGCTGCGAAAACACTGTATAATTACAAAAACCACAGTTTAAGGCCAAGACTTTGACTTCTGCCATTTTTAAAGACATGAGGCACAGAATTTTGCATCTTGGAATTTGTTAAGGGAGCAACTTCATTTGGTTCTGAATTGCCATTTTCATCAACTAAGGGATCCTTGACATTAGGATCATTTGACTCTGACAAGGATGAGAAGAGATCAGACTCTCTTCTAGCATTTCTGTTCTTAGTTTCATGAAGATCTCTGACCTCGTTTAATGATTGAACATTTTGAGATGCCTCCAAAGATGACATTGAAGTCAGACTTTTCTGATAAACCAGAGATCTGTACTTTAGGAAGAAATGAGATACCTTTTGATGGACAATCCCTTTCAATCCCATAAAACGGATCCAATGCAAGAGATAGAAAATCATTCATAAGTATACAAAGAAGAGATTCAGAATTTTTAGAATGCACTTCTCTACATAGGAACTCATTACCTTCAGGTTGATCAGACAACATGGGGGCACATCCTTTATCATCTTCTGTCATTGCAGCCCTTCTGTAATTATGAGAAGCAGAATTGACCACAGCTGTACCTGTTCTTTCATCCTTAGGTTCTTCCAAGCGTTCTAATATAGAAAGAGCTCTCAAGTAATCACTTGTAGAAGTCTGAGAATCCTCTCTTTCCAATGATGTATCTCCTGAGGTACTATACCATGACCAGCATCTTCTAAATCTTGATATGCTTTCCTTAAAAAATTTGCTGACCTCACCATTAAACTGCTCATTTTCCTTATAAAACAGCACCTACAGTAGTTTCGTAGCGCGCTACGAAACTGCTGTTTTTGCTAAAATAGAATGTATTTGCCTTGAAGCGTCTTTTGCTTGAACTCATGACTTCTTCAAACCTCTTCTACAAGTGTTAGGGACCTAGTTGTTTCTTCAAACTGGTAACCTCCTTCTTTAAAGCTTTGTTTTTTGATCTCAGGCTCATGTTCAGCTTTCTTATGAGTTTAGCCTGCTTGAGGGCTGGTACCGTCCTGTACTTGTTTGAATTTTTGCCTCACCTGATAGCTGATAACTGTTGATGCAATTTGATGGATATGACAGCTATGAGAAAAAAGGCTATGGATTCGAACAAATCCACAATTTCGTAGCGCAGCCAATGCAAAATATGAATTAGGCGCTACGAAATTACTTTAAAGCATGTTGCGCTGCGAAACTGCTGAAAAGGATGTGTTTGCCTTTGGCAAACACTCGAACTGATGTGAACAATTTAGAACTTTTTCTTGAGTGATAACACTGGGTCAGATCAATTGGTTGTAATCCTCTCTTCTACACTCTTTATCAATAAAGTTATTCAAGTTTTCCTCCACATTCTTATATGTTTGATGATATATGCATTTGTGTGGTCAATATATATCTGGTCCTATATTGTTTATGATTGTAGATCTCTGCACTTTGAAGGTATTATGTTGCTTTGACTTTACAGGTACTCTTTGAAGCGGAGTGGTCAAGGAAGGAGCGGAAAAGACCTGTTAGAGAGGAAGAGGGACAAGCAAGGAACCGAGCGAGAGATCGAGGTTGGTATTCTTTGCTCCTGTCTTGTCTATTTCTCGTAAAGGAAAACAAAAGTAACTTTAATCTGTTTGTTTCTAAGATAGCTACCTGTCTTAGTGGGACTAGCAGCTCTACATAGACACTATATTTCCTGATAACAAGAAGGTTTGAAGGCAAAAGAGAAGATGTTGAGAAAACAAAATCAGAGGAATAGAGGGACAAGTTTAGTAAGAGGTAGAGGAACTACCAAACCAAGGTTTCAACAACATCATAATGAAGCCAGAAGTTCAAGTAACATACCGCCACAAAGAGGAGACTCTGGTAGAGGAAGATTTGCACCTAGAGGAAGGGGCCAAGGAAGAGACATTCGATGTTACACATGTGGAGAATGGGGACAGAGATCGTGGGATTGTCCTCATAAAAGAACAACATACCAACGAAATGTGAATGTGGCTGTTGCTGTAGAAGAGAAACCTCAAATCGTGAACAAAGAAGAAGGACCTGAGGCAGGAGAACCATTATTGTTGAAAATGATATTTCTCAAAGCAGAGAAGGAATTAGAAGAACCAACATAGAGAAAGAGTTTGTTCAGAATTGTTTGCAAGGCAAAAGGGAAGTGTTGTAAGATGGTGATAGATAGTGGGAGCACAAAGAATATTGTTTCTACAGAAATGGTAAACAAGTTGGGGCTATTGAAGACAGAACATCCGACACCTTATAAGTTAACATGGTTGTAGAAGTGACACCAGATCACTATAACAGAACAGTGTAAAGTAGAATTCCATATTGGCACTTACAAGGATGTGGTCTTGTGTGATGTAATGCCAATGGAATTTTGTCATATATTACTGCGGAGACTATGGTAGTATGATCTAAGAGCCATACATGACAGCTAGAGGAACACATACACAATAGAAAAAGATGGGAACAGACATAGGCTATTACCATTGCAGAAGGAAGCAGATAAGGAAGTACCAGAAAGGAACATTATGCTGATGAGTTGAAACGAGATGCTACAGGAGGTTGTGAAAAATGAGGAGTTGCATTTTTCTATTTTGGGCAAACAAAAGGTAATTTTAGTTTCCATGAACTTGGATGATTTTCCTGAAGAAGTTAAAATACTGCTAGATGATTTTGTTGATATCATTGTGAATGAGTTGCTGAATGTGTTTCCACCTATTCAGAGTATCAATCATCACATTGACTTGATACGGGGAGCGAGTTTCCGAAAAAAAGCCACTTACAGGTTGACACCTTAGGAGAATGCAAAAATTGGAAGGAAAGTACAGGAGCTGATGGATAAAGGGTTGATTCGGGAGAGACTTAGCCCATGTGCGGTGCTCACAGTGTTAACCCCGAAGAAAGGAGGCATATGGTGAATGTATACAGACTTTAGAGCCATAAAAAAAATTACTATCAGGTATCGATTTCCTTTGCCACATATGGATGACTTAATGGACTTACTAAGTGGGTCACATTATTTTACTAAGATAGATCTAAAGAGTGGTTACCATCAGATAAGAATCAGGGAAGGAGATGAGTGGAAAACAACATTTAAGACAAACAATGGCTCACTAATGCACCCAGTACCTTCATGAGACTGATGAATGAAGCGCTGAAGGAATATGCAGGCAGGTTTATTATTGTCTATCTTGATGACATTTTAATTTTCAGTAAAAGTAGAGAACACTTGGAGCACATTAAATTGGTTCTTAAAACCTTATGGAAGGAGAAATTGTTGATAAATCTGAAGAGGTGCAGTTTCATGAAAAGGGAATTAGTCTACTTGGGATTTGTAGTTTCGAAGGAAGGATTAAAAATGGATCTGGAGAAAGTCCAAGCAATTTGGAACTGGCCTATTTCAAGGAATATATTTGAGGGAAGAAGTTTCCATGGTCTTGCAAGTTTTTATAGGAAATTCATTAGAGGGTTTAACCAGATTTGTGCACCAATTATTGAAACAATCAAGCAGACTAATCAGCCGTCCAAGTGGACAGAAGTAGAAAATAGGAATTTTAAGTTGCTGAAGATGAAAATCATAGAGAAGCCAGTTTTAGCTTTGCCGGACTTTCATAAAGAATTCCAAGTTGAAACTAATGCTAGTGGAGTGGCAATTGGAGCAGTCTTGAGCCAAGAACAAAGGCCGATAGCATATTTCAGCGAGAAGCTGAATGATGCTATAAAGAAGTATTCATCTTATGATAAAGAATTCTATGCCATTGTATAGGCCTTAAAGAAATGAAGACATTATTTATTACCAAGAGAGTTTATATTGTATACAGACAATCATGCAATGCATCTTATTAACAACCAGCCGAAGTTGAGTGAGAAACATGTCAAATGTGTAGAGTTCTTGCAAAGTTTCACTTTATTAATAAAGCATACCAGCGGTAATATGAACAAGGTTGATGATGCTTTAAGCAGGGTAAGTTTGATTATGCAAGAATTAAAAATTGGTGTTGTAGGATTTGAAGAAATGGCTAATATGTATAAAGATGATGCAAAATTTAATGATATTTATGCAGCTGTACAAAACCCAGTAGTCCATAATAGAAGCCAGTGGTTGGATTATCTTGTCCATGGAAGTTTGTTGTTTAAAATAACAAATTGTGCGTTCCCAAATGTTCTATGAGGGAAAACATAATCAAAGAGAAACATAGTGGAGGTTTATCTAGACATTTTGGACAGGATAAAACCTTTGCTCAAGTAAATGCTTTTTACTACTGGATAAAGATGCAATATGATGTTAAGAGATTTCTTGAGAAGTGCAGGATATGTCAACATGCTAAAGGGAGAAGCCAGAATACAGGATTGTACCAGCCATTACCAATGCCAACTAGGCCTTAGGATGTGGTCAGCATGGATGTTGTTTTGGGTTTGCCAAAAACTCAAAGAGGGCATGATTCTATCTATGTTGTTGTAGACAAATTTTCAAAAATGGCTCACTTCATTGCTTGCAGGAAAACTAATGATGCAACTCACATTGTCAATTTTTTTTTTTTAGAAATTGTAAGATTACATGGATTTCTTGTAAGTATTGTGTCTGATAGAGATACAAAGTTTGTAGGACACTTTTGGTGGACGTTATGCAAGAAACTAGGTGTAAAACTCAATTTTAGTTCAGCTTACCATCCTCAGGGAGATGGGAAAAATGAAGTTGTAAATAGAAGCTTGGGAAACATATTGAGAAGCTTGGTATATAATAATCTCAAACAGTTGGATTTGGCACTAGCACAGGCAAAGTTTTCTTATAATGATACTCCTAATTGGAGTACTGGTATGAGCCCATTTCAAATCATTTTTGGGATGAATCTTAGAGGCATATATGAGCTGAGGAATTTGGGGAAACAAGAGATGAGAAGTGCGAAGGCTGAAGAGTTCGATAAACAAATGCAAAAAGTACAAGATGTCAAAGGTAGATTGCAACAAAGCAGTGGCAAGTACAAGAAAAGGGAAGACTTGAAAAGAAGAGGAAAGGAGTACCAAGTGGATGAATTGGTCATGGTATATCTAAGGAAGGAAAGATTTCTTGTTGGAACCTACAACAAACTGAAAATGAAGAAAATAGGAATTTTTCAACAAATGCATACGAGGTTGAATTGCCAGAAGGGATTGGAATATCACCTATCTTCAATGTTGCAGATTTGTATCCATACAAAGAGACGGAGAGAGAGCTATAGGAGGAAACTATAGAAGATGAAGTCCAAACTTTGAACTGGGAAGAACAAATGCCAAAGACAGTTAAGAGAGAGGTGGAAGCTGTTTTGGAGAAAAGAGTATCCAAAAGAAATAGAGGACATGTTTATTTTGAATATCTAGTCAAATGGAAAGGACAACTAGTGGAGGATGCTAGCTGGTTGACAAGAGCAGAGTTGCAGAGGTATGGAGTAAACCCTGAAAGTCTGAGGGATGATTCTTTTCTTCCCGGGGAGTCTGATGCAGGAGCATCTAGACTTAGCTAGCAATGTGATGGTTTGTTCACATGTTGTGGCTAAATGAGTTGAATTCATTGACCTGAGTGGACAAAAGCCAGTTTTACTTGAGAAGGTTGGATCTCTCGAAAATGATTTGTATTGCATTATTGTAATAGTTAGGAAATTGTCTTATTTTATATCAAGGGATAAGTTGTTAGTGTAGGTGTGTAATCGAGCTTGAAAATAGAGATTTGATTGTTAGAATGATTAAAATAGAGATTGAGTTGTTAGTATAGATAGAGGAGGATTCGATTCATAAAGAGAAGAAAAGGTTTTTGGGTAGTGGAAGCCCCGCGTAGGGGTTTTTGGACTCAAAACGCACAGTTTTGGGTAATAGGTATCATAAAGAATATGTGAAGTGCGCGTAGCATGAATTGTAAATAAGTCGAGTCAAAGGGTTGTCCACTCAAGAAATAATATAGAATAATAGGAAGTAAGTCGGCTTGTCCATGGTCCGAAGACCATAGGAATGTATAAATAGAGCAAGGCTCTATGGGTAGAAGGCAGTGTTTTGGGAATGTACGTTTTGATCTAATATGTAATGGGTTTTTGAAAAAGGAAGCCTTGAAGTGTTTATAAGTTCGAGTCAAGGGTATTGGTAGGTAGATAGAGGCTCTACAGTTGGGTGTGTAGAGGCCTAGTAGAGTCTGTAGCTGTGTGCGTGGAAGCTGAGTGCATAGGGTGGATCTGGATGTATTGGTGAAAGAATTGAATGAAGATAAGTTGATCCTAAATTTCTATGTTAAATCTGAATTATTGTGGATATGGCTAACGTATGGTTCATATAACTTTTGATCTATGCACGTATGTTTATGTTATGAGTTTATGTAAATATGTATCTTTTCTAGGAGCGTGAACTGGTTATTTCTGTTAAATGTTTGCTTAAATATCATAAAAAGTATATCTAATCCATAACAACGCATTAATAAGTATTAAGGAGTTTCCTGGGTCCAGATCTACATGGAGCAGAGTGGCGCGAAGCCACAAAACGGGGTGCGAACGTTCTAGACCACATTAAGACATCCCAAGGGTGAAAAAACCTGGTTCCAGCACCCTCCCTTGCTACCTGAGGTGAGACCTCAGTCCGTGCTCTACGGGCTGTTGCCGAAAGGGCCAGTAGTTGCGGGATTTGTTTGGATAAATAACTCTTTCGAACCTGGGTCAAGCCATATAAGCCAACAAATTTTTCCCTTGCTAGGACCAGGATCTGCCTAATGGATGTCTGATGTCGGAACACTCGAACCCTACAAAGAAAGAACTTGAAGATTGGCTAGATCAGAAGCTTCACGAGTTCATGGTTCAGGAAGATAGAAACCCGTGGATATCGGAGGAAGGGTGGTTAAATCGTTACATATACAAAGATATCCACGAAATCTTCTTCGTAACATTCCTGATAGAGTTATACGAGTGGATCATGAGGTTAGTTGACAGTGTGGGAAGGTGTAGACTAGATCAACCTATTGTGTGGACTCCAGAATTGGTGTGAAGGCTAGAAGCATCTGAAGACAAAATTGCATGTGCAGTAGATCACTGGTTGGATCGGGTAATAGGAGGGTTCATTACCGAGTTCATGATAGACACAACCGGGAGTTATAGTGAAGCAGAAAGGGGCTTTCTCCAAGGACTGCGGGGTAAGTATATTAGATCGTTGAAAACTTGGATTAAGATGATGTTGTGTGAAAAATAGATTATGTGCATTTATTGATGTCTAGCATAACACGAAGTGGAAGAGGCTACTGAGGAACCGAAGGATTAGAGAACAATCCGCTAATTTCTATTTTGGAGAAGAGCGAGGAGGAACTCGCAAGGTTCTCCCCAAGAAGCGTGGTCTGGTTGATTAAGCTGCGCTTTCCACTAATACCACCTCCCTCTACAACATCACCTACTTCTTCGACGTCAAATACATCTTCGTCCACTCCACCTCCACCTCCGCCACCACTGAAGGTTGGGATGGCGAGCACAGTCAAGTTATTGGTATTCAAGGGTGCATGATATGAGGAACCAGGTCAGTTCTGGTTTGTGGTAAAGGTTGTATTGGAAGCCCAAGGCATAACGGATGATAACATAAAAAATGCTACCCTGGTTAGCACACTTCAGGACTGCGCGTTGACATGGTATATAAAGTACTCAAGCGATCATCCGAATGCAGGAATAACGATGATCCAGGATGCCTTGGATAAAGAATTTGGCTTACCAAAATAAGAGACATAGTCGGTCATTGGGTTCAAAGAGATAACGATGCTACTGAGTGAAACCCTGTGGGATCTGGGTCATGAGATTAAAAAACACAATCCTCGAGGCTAAGATGACATTGTTGGATGCACAACACCACGCGTGGTTCGTGGCATCCTTGACACCACATCTAAGGACGACGCTATCACAACAAAAGATATCAACCCAAGCCGAAGCATTAGAAACCGCGATGAGATTGCACAAAACCCCAATACAGGATCTAGGGTGGGGAGTTCAGTAGATCCATGTGCAACTATGAAACCTGAGCGTAGAGATGCAAAGCTTGAAGCAAGAAGGGCGACCCGTTTGGAGGTGCATACAGAGGTAGGATGCATTAAATGCAAAAGTCAAGCACACGAAAAAGACCATTGCCCCATCTCCGTGAACTATCTGGTGGGGGGGGGCTGATGCCACTAAAATTGGAGGTACAAGCAGGACCAAGTGCAGCACTGGCACTTTGGTGTGCGATTTGTTAAGAGGGTGGGAAACACGAAACAGATAACTGCCACCTATTGCAGAAGTATACCCAGACCCCGCAGTAGTTGTACAACAACTTTTGTCGATCAGTGGGTCATGATGAGCGAACGTGTTGAAGTTATGACTTAATGATGAAAAGGACCCCAGCCTACCGATTGCGGATTGAAGCTCGAGGTTTCGACCCAGTCGTAGGGCCACACGGAAGATTTCAAGGACATGGCCAAGGAAGAGGAATGGGGCTTGGGCGGGGCTGCTAACAACTGATCTGTTATAACTGTGGAGGGCTAGGACACTACGCTCGTAACTGCACTAACCCGACTAGGATCTCTTGTCCATATTGTGAGCATTTTGATCATGAAATGGTAGATTTCTAGACGTTAATTACCCAGATGCCTTATAAGGGAATGTTACAGCCCACCCCAACTCAAAATGTCCAAATGATGAGATCGAAACCATGCGAAGCGGACCCCAGTACAAACATGGTATTGAGGAGTGGCGCAACCATAGGAGACGATCCATGAAAAGGGCTTGCAGAATACATGAAGGGGCGTGATGCCCCTACAAAGGAACCTGACCCTGAGGAGGAACAAGGGAAGAGCATGCCTAAGGAAGTTTAGAAAAACTTCACGCAAATCCCTACTCCAGGTAGGAGGGACCTAATTAAGCGAGGACTGGATCCCTCCATGATTACTACCTTTCTAGAAACCTACATGAAGTTGTTGCGCGATAGTCAAGCCGATAAAGGACTACAACAGCTGGTCAATAAGTGCACCGAGTCGGGCGAACCGCACATAGTCTGTAAACTAGGAAGACATGCTCTGCCCACTGGATGAGAGATGAGAATGACAATGCAAATCGGTGAATACGAGATGGACCAGGTCATTCTGGACTTAGGCTCAGATGCGAACGTGTTACCCAAGAAAAAATGGGAATGCATGGGTAAGCCTGCATTGTAGTGGTCCCCGATTCAACTAAGGATGGCCAACCAACAAAATATCTTACCGATGGGCCAAATGGAAGGGGTGAAAATGGACATTGAAGGTGTAAGTACGCAAACCGACTTTGAGGTAATAGAAAATATTGATGATAGTAATCCTTACCCTGCATTGCTTGGAATCGATTGGGCCACGGACATGAACAGGGTCATCAATTTAAAAAGATGGACAATGACGTTCGAAAAGAAGTCACTGAGGGTAATAGTTCCATTGGACCTACCTGAAGGAGAACGCTACACTGAACCAGTGCGCGACGAGGAGAGTAACGATGAGCTCGATCACATCTATCAGATAACAGCGCAAGACTAGGATCGGGTGAATCCCACAGATGATGGAAGAATCTCATGGGACCACGATAGCTCCTGCACAATGGATTCAGATGAGGAGATCGAGTGATGGAAAAATCGATTCCATGAAGTTACAACACTTAACTATAATATGATGATTAGATCATTATGATGCATGTCCATGGAAGAAAGACAATGGCCAACGCATAACGACGTCACGAACGAGGGGCAATTCGTCAACATCGATACCTTAGTTGTAGCCCAAAAGCAGCATGATGTGATGGACGAAGCGCCGCATGCGTAGGGGAAGCTGAGAAAAAGAAGGCGGTTACATGTACGGATGGGAGGATGTGTGCACTAGAACAGGGCAGTCATCAATTTACAACAAAAGGCATGGCCATATGTTGTGCGTCCGTCACACCAACTGAATCTTCACGTATCAAGGGTCAACTAAGCCAATACGACCATACCCAAAGCCAGGTATGCTAAGGGAAATCTATCCATGGCTAGATGGGCTATTTCCCCCACGCTCCGACTTGTACCTGAAGATCGGCGTGAAAAAATTCAACAGTTATGGGAAGACGTTTGGTGCGGCAAAAGGAGACTTCACAAATTAGCAGAAACAGGGGCCAAAATACGAAAGAAAAGTGTGAAGCTAGATGAAGAAATTGATCAAATCAAATTAGAACTCACCCACACAGACTGCGCGAGAGCTATTGAAGGCACTGGACCTGGCCAGCTCTCCTACACAATTAAGACAACCCACGACCCTGCTAGAATGGTTGCGCCTGCACACTAGAGCACACAGAAACACAGACCGTGATACGCCATCAAACTCAAAGGAATGCGAATGGTGCTCGTAGCCTGGGCTAGTAGGGAAGTAGAAGGCTCGCACGACGAGTTCGCCCGCATGACTATTTGTAGAAGGCCTAGTCCTAGCCCTCCATGCAGTTGGAAGAGGGTGTGGGAATATAAAACAAGCTGTAGAAAAGTTGCGCAAGGAAGGTCAACTGCATCAGACGCACCCATACACCAGGGGCTGCACTGCCGAGGGGAGGGAATGGAAAGCGACTGTTGTAGGTACTGTTCATGACAAGATGTACCACTTAAAACACGGAGGAGCGGGCGACGGGCAATTAAGGCATAAGGATAATTGCCAAATTCGCATTAATAAGCCACGAGGGGGGCGAACGACCGATTTTGAATTTGAAATCATATATATCAAGCAAGCAAATGGGCATACCACAAAGCTTCATCTTGTGAAGAATTGGGCACCCTGGGTCCCACCCGAAAGGAGCAAGATGAATGACAAAGTATTGAAGGAAATCCCGTGGTTTCAGGCACTGCTAAAGGAATATTGAGAGTCATTCCTTAAGTCAATAAACCCTACCACTGAGAGTCCACAGAATCCCACACCGGAGGTAGCTGAACTCCCTAAATCACCCAGAACGTTGTGGACCAAAAAGGACCCTCAGATTCCAAAACCAGTAAGGAGGTCTCCATGACATCTACACTTTAGAAAGATCACAATGGAAGAAAAAGGAAAAACTGTCGCAATTGAAAGCGATGAGGAGGAAGCGGGCTCTCCAACATATGTCGAAGAAATAAGCCCTGACGAGGATACTATCTAGCCAGTACGATGGCCCAAGTACGTGCCTCCAAGAAAAGGGAAGGCTAAGGTACTTACCAATCTGGATGAAGTTGATAGTATACTCATCACCCCATCTCTTCTAAAAGGGTTCTAGTTGAAAGCTCGGTGGTTGGTCGTATTTTGACAATCAAAATTTGAAGATTGGGACCTGGCTGATACAATGAAATTTCCCCATTTGGTGACTTACACAATGATGGAGCAGAGTGCAGAAGAGACGGTTATAACCCTTCAGCCAAAGGAGTGGTTGCGAAAGGTGGAAAAGGCGAGGTTGCTCTATCTTTTGTCCATCCCCCACTTTCTCCAGCCCCCTATCACAATGTTGGTCATCAGGAAGTTGCTATGTTTGGTCCATGGTGACATATTATGGATTGGCAAACCCATCCGTATCACTGCCAAAATCATTCATTGGATCTCATAGCTTCCCTGTGAAGGAAGAGACCCTAGGGAAATTCTCGATAAGAGTGGCGATGTAACAATGATAGAAACCCTAAAAAAGAAATATAATCTTGAGAAGGGGCAGCGAGGGTATGTTATTGATAGTATTTCAAACAAGGTAGTTCGAGTTGCTACCCAGTTGCTAGCCTGAAAAGTGATGTGGAAATTCTGTGGCACCGAGGTTCTAGCCATAGTTATTGCGCTCACTGAGGAATGCACAGTTGGAGAGCAGTTCAATTGGTCACAGTTCCTTTGTGAAGAGTTCTTGATCAATTGTCGGGAGGTCCAAGAGGGGGGAAAGACCTTCCATTATGCGTGGCTGCTGCTGTCCATTGTGTTGGTTACCACTAAATTACCCGAAGACAGCGAGTTCCCCACCGTGGACCAGGATTGGCTAGAAACCACCAAATACGCTTCCCTTTGGGCAACAAGAGATGCTATATGAATCCAGGGCATCAAGATCTTTTGGATACTGATGGATGTGAATGTGCACCAGTGGATTAATGAGCAACCCCGCCTGTCCACTGAAACCTATGAAAGTGTGAAGCATATTTCCGAGTTCAAAGCGAACATGCACTTTGTCTACATCTGGGTGTGCAAGGACCCTAGCCAGACATGGACCACACTCCCTTTCATTGCCATTGATGATGCTATTGACGCACTATTGGATACCTGGCCACCGACATGGTGCGAACCAAATGCAGTGGGGTGCAATGAGGTCGCTATCTGAAAGCAGAAGGATGAAGCTAAGTGTGCAACACAACAAAAGCGGAACGAACAACACGCTACGGAGGTTTTCACGGCCCGAGAGGTGGTGTAAACTTCGACAGAAAAGGCACCAGTAGGAGGGGCTGCATTGACAAGGGACACAAGCAGTCAGAAGGTAGCCATCGAGATGGCCGCGGAAGAAACACCATCAACCACCACGAGTGCACCTTTAAAATGACCGCCGCTGAATGAACGGACGAAACCGCAGAAGAAGGCCAAGGCCTCTAAATGATGGGATGGCGAACTGATGAGCTTAACTGATGGTGACCTAGGTGACAATGGGGACACAGTTCGTGAGACCACTCGTGACGCCATCAACGAGGCCATGTCAAAGCATCAAATTGTGTTAGGGGAGCTCTGTACGTAGCTACAGGAACTTGGGATATGGACAGTGCCAATGGGCACTAGCGTTACTTAGGGGGTGCTCAGTATGTCAGATAACGAGCCGCTGCTGAGGGCCCAAGTGGCTCATACCATCGAAATTCCAGCAAGAGCATTGATAACCAAAAATGCCGAGGACGGAGTTGTGCTAGGATGGCTTACGGGGCTGGGACTAAACTTGGCTGCCCTGCCGTGAGAAAGCTTGCACCAGCTCGAGGACAATACCATGATGGAGCTCCACGCTAGGGAAGGATGCACAAAATAGGTACTCCACGAACATAAAATTTATATAGAATAGCCGAGCCTACAATGGGATGGAGCAGTTGCATAGAATCAACAAGTGGAGCAATTAGTAGCAAAAGCCTGCTCGAGTGCTCGGAGGAGCTAGAGATTGAGGCCGAGCTGCCTGTTGGCACATGAATCCACAAGTTGGCTATTGGGTTCTGTAAAGTAGAGAAGGAGGCCGCGAGGATATAGTTAGAGCTTAGTTTATAGATCGCAAAATTAAAACTGCAGGTGCAGCCTTTGACGCAACCAGAGGTCACCGTGCAGTGCAAAAAGCCTCATTACCTCCGGGCGCAAGACGATCACACGTTCGATTAAGGAATGTACCGACTTGTTGATTCAGTTGATTGTTACGCTCACCTCACTCCAGGAAGATCCAACACTTCAGTGACTGGAAACCGAGGAAAGGGAGCTCCAACAAGCCTATGATAATATCAGGGGGACCGTGCAGATAGTTGCTATTACATAGCGCTTGGCTAAAATAAAGGAGGCCCAACACCTGAAAATCCAAGCTGATGCGGCCAGACAGAAGGAAGTAGTGATTAAAGGCCATCTCTAGCCATGGCCTGATGAGGCATTCATAGTTTCGACCACCATCGAGTGCAAGGTAGCACACATGTAGACCGAGTATGCAACCAGGGAAACAACGGCGACATAGACTGATGTGTTGGCGACACGCGTGGAAGTGATACAACGCATGGCGGAAGAATTTGTTGTAAGTACAAGAAAATCACAACAACTGCTAACTGACCTCCATGCGAAGATTATCACACTGGCTGAGTGATTCAGGATGAGTCACGATGATTGTGTTGGGGGACTATTGGGTAGTGGAAGCCCTGCGTAGGGGTTTTTGGACTCAAAACCCGTAGTTTTGGGTAAGAGGTATGGTAAAGACTTCGTGAAGTGTGCGAAGTGCGAATTGTAAATAAGTCGAGTCAAAGGTTTGTCCACCCAAGAAATAATATAGAATAATAGAAAGTAAGTCAGCTTGTCCATGGTCCACGAATCATAGGAATGTATAAATAGAGCAAGGCTCTATGGGTAGAAGGCAGTTTTTTGGGAATTTATGTTTTGATATGATATGTAATGGGTTTTTGAAAAAGGAAGTCTTGAAACGTCTGTAACTCCAAGTCAAGGGTATTGATAGGTAGATAGAGGCTCTACAGCTGGGTGCGCAGAGGCCTAGTAGAGTTTGCAGCTGTGTGCGCATACCCCTGCAGTTGAGTGCGCAGGGCGGATCTGGATGTAGTGGTGAAAGAATTGAATGAAGATAAGTTGATCCTAAATTTCTGTGTTAAATTTGAATTATTGTGGATCTGGCTAATGTATGGTTGATATAACTGTTGATCTATGCGCGCATGTTTATGTTATGAGTTTATGTAAATATGTATCTTTTCTGGGAGCGAGAACTGGTTATTTATGTTAAATGTTTATTTAAATATCATAAAAAGTAGATCTAATCCATAACATCACATTAATAAGTATTAAGGAGTTTCTTAGGTCTGAATCTGCGCAGAGCAGATTGGCGCAAAGCCATAGAATGGGGTGTGAACCTTCCAGACCACATCAAGACATCCCAAGGGTGCGGAAGCCTGGTTCTAGCACCCTCCCCTACTACCTCGGGTGAGACCTCAGTCCGCGGGCTGTTGCCGAAAGGACCGATAGTTGTGGGATTTGTTTAGCTAAATAACTTTTCCGAACCTGGGTCAAGCCCATATAAGACAACAAAGGTAATGAAGATGGATTAGATGAGATGATTGAGATTTGAGTGAGAGGCGAGAGTTGAGTGATAGAGAGGGTTTTGAGATTGAAACAGAGGTTTATCAAATTTGTTGTAATTGAGCGAGAGGTCCGAGACTCTGTAACTATTATTATATTGAAGAAATTTGATTTATGTGTGTATTTGTGTGTTAATCCTAGTGAAAACTCTCGTTTACCTCTGTGTATTTGCATTCTAAATCTAAATCGGTTATTTTCCCTATTTTCACATTTTAATTGTAAATCTCAGTGTTTATCTCTTAATGGCAGTCATTAGTAATAATGGCGGGGTAGCAGAGCACATAAAGGCTTGATCGTGGTTGAAGACCCATAGTCGATCTCAGCCGTTGGTCACAAATTCAAGTTTTTGGGTCACAGTCAATGGCGGGGTTAGGCTTGTTTTTTTTATCCATGTGTTAGTTGAAGAGTGCTAGTTGTAGGCTTTGATGGGCTTCATTATCCAATGGATATTGGGTTTTGAGATAATCAGACAATAATCTCAAATTCGAACCGAACTCTTATAGACCAAGAGTTTATGAACCATATCGGCTATGTACAGGCGGTTAAGTGTCGCACAAGTTCCCTAGGCGATATCGTTGTGAACCATTGGATCTAGCACGCTTTGATCAATGATGTAGAGTGAAGCGCCTATGCAAAAAGGGAAAGTCAACGTGGGACCGATGTTGTTCAATTGTTGTTCAGTTGCTATTCAAAAATTTGTTGTTCAATTGTTGTTCAGTTGCTGTTCAATCGTTGTTGTTCAATTATTGTTCAGTTGTTGTTCAATCGTTGTTGTTCAATTGCTATTTAGTTGTTGTTCAATTGCTATTTAGTTGTTGTTCAATCGGTGTTGTTCAATAGTTATTCGGTTGTTGTTCGATTGCTGCTATTCAATTGTTGTTCAGTTATTGTTCAATCAATACTGTTCAATTTTTGTTTGGTTGGTGTTCAATCAGTACTGTTCAATTGACATCTTGCATCATGATACAATTGGGAAAAATAAATGAGATATAAGAATGGAATATATTTCCATCATATTTGGTAAATTGACTCTTCTCTACACATGAGGTTGACGTGGTAGAAGAGTCTAGAACTTACAAAGCTTTAACGAGATTGGATGTAAACGTTCGTTTAACGATGGTCTTTTAATAATAAAGATTAAGTACAATATGGTAAATGAATAATTGATTGATTTATTAAATATTAAATATTTTTTATTTAATAAAAAATGAAAATAAAAACTATAAATTAATTATTAACTTATTTACTATATTTATTTACCATGTTTCAACTTTTCAAATAGTCGGAGTTTTATGAAGAGTAAGATGGGAAAAAGAAACCCGACTCCATTGTGGGGCAAGACAAGAGTAAATAGTTGGTTATGGGCATCCATACGACTCTAGTTGTTGGTCTTCACTTAAATTGAGTTCAATAATTGCATAATTCGATAGTTGGTTATGGGCATCCATACGACTCTAGCTGTTGGTCTTCACTTAAATTGAGTTCAATAATTGCATAATTCGACAAAAGCAGTTGTTGGTCTTCACTTAAATTGAGTTCAATAATTGCATAATTCGACAAAAGCAATTTATAGCTATGAAAAATAAAAAAGGAGGAGAAGAATAGAACCATGTGCGGCGGGTGTTATGACTACAATCAGGTGGTTGGTTCTAGGCAGACGAAGTTAGTAGTTCTTTCTGGTGATCGGGATTGAATAAATATTGGAAAAAACATGGTTACACACAAACTTGAATCGCAATAAAACTCTTATTATATTTGAAATTGCGTCGATTCATGTAAATTATATTGCCCAAAGAAGGTGCAGAGGTAGTTTATTACCCAGATTAGTTTACTGTGTGGTGTGGTATTTTGGGATGAAAGAATTTGGTAACGGTTTTATATTAAGAGAGTTTAAGATGAAAAATATTTTCTCTTAAATTGCTCTAAAACATTTGCATTCTACTAACTTTTTTGCCTTGTTTAGTATAGTAATTTAGAAATGCTTCTTTCCTTCCTCTGTGATCATAAAAATAAAATATTAAAAAATCTCAAATAATCTCATTATTTCTTAAGGTTGGATAGACCTCATTGGTCTCAGTAAAAATTAATCAATATATAATTATATATATTACTTTGTATTCTTGTATTACATAAAGCTAAAATTCTTACACAACTTGATTAGAATGTTGGGCATTATCAAACTAAGATGTCAATGTTTTCTTTCCTTATCCTATTTTAATAATGATGCAATGTTTTTCATAATATAGTAAATGAATAATTGATTTGTTTATTTTTTCCAGGAAAAATCATAATTTCCATTAAATATATAGTAAAAATTACATATTGTATATGTGTGAGACATATCAAAATTTGTTGTTGTTAAAACGTTCCATACATTTGAGTGTTGAACAACCATCTATGGATTAATCATTATTAGTGTCTCGTAAATGTCATGTAACATGTCATACAAGTCGATGGTAATATTGATAGTGTTGGTAAATGTCATGTAACATGTCATACAAGTTGATGGTAATATTGATAGTGTTCACTGACAGCCATGTCCAATGAACTTAATGTGCGTCCGCTTTGGATAGCAGATTGAAAAGAGAGTTCCTTTCCCTGTAGATGCATTGACATGTAATATGACAAATTGTGTTTTTATCATAAGAACTTCCTCCAATAATGTCCCAAGTTTGTGCATGTGACATGTAGTACATAAATTGAGCCAATCAATGACAATACTAGAGACACCAAAAACGTGCAAATATTGGCATCCCTTTTCAACTGCAAATAATAGAAGCACTTTGAGGTTGAAAAAATAAAAATAATTGTTTGTGCCCATGCCTAAACTTGATTGAAGTTTAAAATAATGTTGATTCTTTAGATATAGAACAACCCCACCAACGTAGTGGCTCTTTTGTGCCGATCCATCGAAATGAGCCCAAACGGTGTTATAATGAATGGTCTCACAGAGTACAGTACAAGTTTTGTTCCCAATCTCCTCCTCAGGAAGAAGTTATAGATCACAAAGATTTGTGCTTCGATATGTTCAAGGAGAAAATTTTCTCTAGAAAAAATCTTGTGGTCTTGTCCAATCCATATGCTCCATCATACGAAGAGAGGAAGGTTCTTCAATTGATTTTATTTATTAAATATTAAATATTTTTATTTAACAAATAAAATTGGAAAAATAAAATATATATAAACCAATTATCAAATTTTTTTTTAATAGAAAAAAACATAACATCTTTATTAATAAAAATGTTTGATACAGCAGATGGGAAAATACTAGTCTTATAAATTTTGCATACAACCATGCACCTTACAATAAATATCCATTAAAATTCTCATTACTCTACAGTGAGAATTTTCATATTCAAGCACAAAACCAAAAAAAAAGAAAAACTCCCAACATCTACAGGGCAACAGGAACGTGAAGGCCAAAATATACCCCAGATTAGAAATCAAAGGATCCTCGAGCACATACAGATCTATGCATCAGCAGTTAAAATGGCACGATGCCAAAACAGAGGAGCAGTCCATGTTTAGACAGGGAATCTGCCATCCCATTTTGTTCCCTATATACATGAACAAAGGAGATATCCTCGAAATAATGAATGATCTGCATCATTTGTGCCATCCAATGGTGCAGGGGGAGGTGATATGGAGGTAATTTTGTCCCAACAGTCACTCAATGATATATTTTAGATCCGCAACGATCTTGGTAGATCCAATCTCCAACCATTTCACACATTTCAAGAACCCCCAAAGAGCCACAATTCAGCCCTCCCCCCATGTTAGTAAAAACGATATTCCATTTCAGGACTGAGCTTGATGAGTGCAACACACCCACAACTGTCACCTTCTTTACCCCATCAAAAATCCCTATTGGGAAAGGATCTCCCATATCTTTGAAGGACCAAGAAAACCTATTTTCATCAGAAATGCACCTCTAAACTTCTTTTGGAAAAGACAATCCAAGAAATAAGTGGAGGAAATCCTCAACAACATTATGGATAATTCACATCTACTAGGACCACGAAAACCTATTTTCATCAAGTTATCCCATGTGAGAATTTGGTTGAATAGACTCAACCAAGAGAAGCATCTCAGCTTTAGAGGTGCCTCCCACTTCCACATAGAAATAGTCTAATCCTTAAAGAGAGATATCGTAGGAGAACTAGAGATGTATAGGTAAAAGTCTTTGGTTTTTATCTTTCCATTGGAAATCCTACCAGGCCAAGTAAGAGAGTCATCCCTATTGGTGATTGAGATACTTTCAGAAATGAAATTATATATGTATGTTTCCCATTCTAGTTACAGACCACTCGGTATATTGAAGTCCCGCGAATGGGGCCATATGTGTTCAAGAGTTCCTTGAAACTCAAATATTTGTAAATATTCTAGGAAACATATACCCCTTTGGTGTAGATATTAAATTATTTGTGGTGAAAGGCATTCGTTCCTAGAAAATACCTTGATGGCATCCAATCCAATGTGGAGTTTTCTCCCATCTCCAACTTGCCATTGCAGGTTTCCACATAGCCAATCTTTCTATGTTGTCATGATCCTCCAAATGTATGATTGTCAACTGGCTTGTGGAGCCCCAACTTTAACACATTCTTCCAGACTATGGAGTTTGAGATATTTCCCTTGTACAACCTCCTGCCAAATTCCATGAGAGTTAAAATCCCTCCATAGGTTTCTAGAGAGAAGTGCTAAGTTGAAGCCCTTTGTGTCTCTTGTGCCCCATCCCCCCATCTCGTAGGGATGAGATAGAGCCTCTAGTATGCTAAGGTGTATATTTCTGTTGTTTCCAACACCAAACTAGAGAAAACATGCAATAATGGCATCAATTTTCTTAATGATTGTCGGGGGGATGAGAAACAAATGCATCCAATATATAGATATCTCCTAAAGCATAGATTTGATCATAATGACCCTGTCGCCAATAGAAATCCATCTGTGGTTCCACATGGATAGCTTACTTTTGACTTTATGGATCAGCCACTCCCATTCCACTATTCGGTAGCTAAATGGCTTAAGAAAACAACCCAGATACTTGAAACTGGAGGACATAACTGTTGTTTTGATGCCAAAGAGGGGAGCTATTTGTGTAATGTGGGTAGAATTCTTCTCATATGATATAATATTTGATTTGAGTTGGTTAATAATTAGGCCGCAAACCCTCCCAAATGAAGAAAATATTTGATATAAGGATTCCCATTCAGAAATTGCCACTGCCCCAAATCAGAGTACATCATTAATGAAAAGGATGTGTGTGGATGAATAATTCGTTGATACCCTACAACCAGAAATAACCCTTGTAGATTTTACTTTAATCTTTTTGTTGAGAGAATCCATGAAAATAATAAATAGGAGGGGAGAGAGTTCACACCCTTGCCTCAGACCCCTCGAGATTTTGAAAAAGTCAATAGGGAGTCCATTGATTAATATTTCCACCAAGGCAGATGTTACATAATCCATAATCAACCTTGCATGCCTATGAGGGAAACCAATCCTAGGAAGGAAAAATTGAAGGAAGTCCCAATCCATGTGATCATAGGCCTTTGATAGATAATTTTTCATGAGGTAGTCCTTTGATTTGCAGATTTTAGTAGAGTGGATACTTTCTTGGGATATGGTCACAACGTCTTGAATTTTCCTATCTGAAAGAAAAACAAATTTCTCCGGCAAAATGTGTAGGGAAAGGATATCTTTTATTTTGTTATCTATTAATTTAGAAATGATTTTATAAACATAATTGCAAAGAGAGGTAGGCCTGAAATCAAAGAATCTTAAGGACTATGACTTTTTAGGGATAAGGGTCAGAAAGTAGCATTTACAACACCTGAAATTCGACCAGAAACTCAAGATGCTTCCACCATTCGAATAAGATCTGGGCCCATGAGGTCAAAGAATGAGATAAAAATTTCCACATGCTAACCATCTAGCCTTGAGCTCTTGTCCTTGGCCATCTCTTTCATAGAGTGGAGAATCGTTTCTTCAAAGAGAGTGCTATCCATTAAATTGATATCCTCGTCATTTACAAATTAGGGGAAAATGCTAGTCAAATCTACTTTCTCCTCTATATTATCCTCCATCGAAGCACTAAATTGAGACTGTATGTATCTAAATGCTTTGTCTTTGATTTATTTGAGGGAGGTAATTACCCTATTATCCTCATTCTGAATTTTCTAGATTGTATTTGTAGCCATCCTTTTTTAGCTCACCTTATGAAAAAAATTTGTGTTTTTATCACCTCCTTTTATCCAGGAAATCCTACTCTTAAGATGCCATTCATCCTCATGAGCCTTAAGAATTATGTTTTTTTCTCCTTAGGAGCCCCATCGCCACATTATTAAGATGTTAAGAGAATATACCAGGTAAGGAGGGGTCCATGCTTTTAGCTAACTCGTTCTCAATCTCCACAAGTTCCTTATATTGTGCATCATTATGCATTCTTATCCAAGATCGAACCTTTTGTTTCAATATTTTGAGCTTATGTCCTATGGCACATATAGGATAGCTATACCCTAGGGATATGGACCTTTGCCAAGATTGGGCCACCAACTTCCTGAAATCTGGATCTTCATTCAGTGAATGATTAAATTGAAAGGAATGGCATAAGCACTCTCTTCCCCCCTCCGTTGTAGCATAATGGAATCGTGGTTGGAAATATCAAAGAAGAAAGTGGAAACTTCCAAGTCCACTGGTTTTAGAATTGGGGAAGAGTGTACCATAACCTTGTCAAGTCTCTTGGCAATCCCCTAATCCCTAGTTGTTCCATTTTTCTAGGTAGGACATTGTTAGGATTCCAAGAAACTCCCCTAGGTTGTAGCTCGGAGATGCCTGGTAACATATAAATTCAACTATTGTTGCAGGTTTAATGGAAGGAATGATGGTTTGGTTCAAGCCAGATAACCTCTTTCACTATGTTTCACTCCAGACATGCATGAACACCCTCAGACTACAAGGCTTTAGACCACCAATGCTCACAGTTTTAGAT
>APFE030641005.1:58094-107085 GCA_000404065.3 Pinus taeda | reverse complement strand
GATGACAAAAATAGGGATTCAGTTCCTAGATTAGCTCCAGGTTGTTGGGAGGGAGTTAATGCCTCCTATATTTGATGTGAGGGAGTTATAAGGCTGTTAGATTCTCTATGCTATATAACAGACAACCATTCGGATGATTTGCTAAGAGTTTTATGAGAATTTCTTGATGTAATCTCCAATTTGATTAATAAACTCCTGATGCCTATGTTTGGTGGACGTAGCCCAGATTGGTTGGGTGAACCACGTTAAACTCTTTTCTTTATGTGCTTGATATTATGCTGTGTGTTTTAATTGATTTGTTGTGCCTCTGAATTCCAACAGAAAGCTGAAGATAAAATTACTAGAAGGTAGAATGCCCGGAGACGACGAGGAGCGGGTAGGGGAAAAGGCCAGTCATATGGTAGAGGATGGACTGCTAGTAGTAATGAGGAAGGTAGTATTTCCAGAGCTTCTGGATCAGCAGACAGAGGTGATAATGCGAGAGGAAGTAGGTCATCCTAGCAAGGTAGGGTAAATGGCCGAGGAAAAGGGGCTGGTTACCAATGTTACAGGTGTCATAAATGGGGAAATAGATCATTTGAATGTCCAGAGGCAGATCAAGCTGGACAGTGGGGTGCATATCTTGTACAACCAGAAGAAGCAACGAAGCCTCCCCAAGAAGCAGAAAATGCTCCAGAGATAGGGGAAGCCCTGGTGCTACATAAGGTATTGTTAAAACTAATCAAGGAGGTCACCGAATAGACACAACAGAAGGCTTTGTTTAGAATATTTTGTAAGTCATGAGGTAAGTGTTGTAAGTTAATTATTAACAGCGGCAGTACTGATAACTTAGTGTCCACAGAGATGGTAGAAAAGTTGGAGTTGAAGTGCTTGAAACACCCCAACCCTTACATAGTATCATGGATGCAAAAAGGCCATCAGTTGCTAGTGGATGAACTGTGCGAGGTGGAGTTTCAAATAGGTAGATGTAAGGATAAAGTCGTTTGTGACATCATGCCAATGGATGTATGTCACATACTGCTCGGCAGGCCTTGGCAATATGACAAGAAAGTGGTACATGATGGATTGACAAACTATTATAAGTTTTTCAAGGATTGAATCAAGCATACACTTGTGCCCATCAAAGAAGAAGGGACAGCAGGGACAAGTGAACCAAGAGAATTGTTGGTTAGTGGAAAACAGTTTCTGAAACAAGTTGAGGATAGTGAGATGGGTTATGCAGTTGTAAAGAAAGCAATGCCAGTGTTATTGCATACAAAGGTATCAGATTTGCCTACAGAAATCCATCAGATGTTGTAGGAATTCATGGATATAGTTGTGGATGACTTGCCAGACAAATTACCCCCCAAAAGAAGTACAAGTCATCATATTGACTTCATACCCAGAGCCATTTTTCCAAAAAAATTGGCATATTGAATGAGCCCCAAGGACAATGAAGAGATTAGGAAGCAGTTGCAAGAATTGCTAGACAAGGGATTGATAAGGGAAAGTTTGAGCCCTTGCGCAGTACCAAGGGTTCTCACCCCCAAGAAGGGAGTAGAGTGGCAGATGTGCACAGACTTAAGAGCCATCAACAAAATCACCATCCAATTCAGGTTCCCATTGCCACAGATGGATGACATGATGGATTTTTTAAGTGTGGCAACATACTTCTCTAAGATAGACTTGAAGAGTGAGTACCATCAGATTCGGATACGAGAGGGGATGAATGGAATACAGCCTTTAAGATGAATGAGGGGTTGTGCGAATGGCTGGTCATGCCATTTGGACTGAGCAATGCGCCCAATACATTTATTAGGTTGATGAATGAGATGCGGAAGGAGTACACCGGGAAATTTTTGATAGTATACCTAGACGACATACTAATTTTCAGCAGGACAAGGGAAGAACACCTTCAACATGTACGGAATGTGCTGGAAAAATTACAGCAAAATAAACTGATAATAAACTTGAAGAAATGTACCTTTCTGTAGAAGGAATTTATTTATTTGGGCTTTGTAATAGTAGAAAATGAACTGAAGATGGATCTAGAGAAGGTTGCGTCGATAGTTAATTGGCCATCTCCGAAAAATTTATTCGAGGTACGTAGCTTTCATGGACTAGTGAGTTTTTACCATAAATTCATAAGGAATTTTAGCGAAATTTGTGCACCTATGTTGGACACTAGTAAAAGTGTCAGTCAGCCTTTTCGATGGATAGATGCAGCGAAGAGAAGTTCCCAGTTATTAAAGAGGAAGATCACTGAGAGGTCAATTGTGAGATTGCCAGATTTTAGGAAGCTTTTTTAGGTTCACTGTGATGCTACTGGTACGGCTATTGGAGATGTACTCAGCTAGGAGGATAAGCCTATAACATTCCTCAACGAGAAGCTAAATGAAAGTCGACAGAAATATTCATCGTATGATAAGGAGTTCTATGATGTTATACATGTATTAAAACACTAGAGGCATTATCTGTTGGGGAACAAATTTGTCCTTTTTTTAGATAATTCTGCACTACAGTATGTAATGCAATAGCACAAGTTGAACAAAAAACACCCCAATGGGTGGAGTATTTGCAGAGTTTCAACTTTGTATTGAAGCATATTAGCGGGCAGGCCAACAAGGTGGCGGATTCACTAAGTAGGAGAGCTCTACTTCTGCAGGAAAGCACTGTGCAAGTGCTAGGTTTTGAGCACTTAAAAGACTTATACCAGACTAATACAAATTTTAAGGAGGCCTATGAGGCATGTCAGAATCCCTTGGTGAGAGATAACAATCCATGGTTGGACTACAACCTAGAGGAGAAACTGTTGTTTAAGGGAGGATAGTTATGCATACTTGACTACTCGATGAGAGAGAATATTGTTCAGGAGAAGCATAGTGGAGGTCTCGCTGGACATTTCGGCATGGACAAGACACTCGAGCAGCTCAATCATTTCTACTTTTGGCCAAAGATGCAGAGGGATGTGCAGTGATTTGTGTCTAGATGTAAAGTGTGCCAGTTGGCGAAGGGTCACAGTCAAAACACGGGATTGTACACACCGTTACTTGTTCCAGGCAGACTATAGGACTCAGTCAACTTGGACTTCGTCTTAGGTCTACCTAAGACACAACGAGGTTATGAGTCGGTGATGGTAGTAGTGGACAGATTCTTGAAAATGGCACATTTCATTCCTTGCAGGAAAACCAATGATGCCATTCATGTGGCCCACTTGTTTTTCACAGAGATTGTCAGGTTACATGGGTTGCCTAAGTCTATCCTGTCGGACAGGGATGTGAAGTTTATAGGACACTTTTGGCATACCCTGTGGAAGAAAATGGATACACAGTTGAGTTACAGTTTTGCTTATCATCTGCAAACTGATGGAAAAACAGAAGTTGTAAATAGGAGTCTAGGAAACCTACTACGAAGTTTGGTTGGGGAGAATTCGCAGATGTGGGATCGCGTGCTAGCACAAGAAGAGTTCTCTTATAACGACTCACCTAACCGTAGCACAGGCTTCAGTCCATTTCAAATCCTATATGACATGCATCCTCATGAAGTGCATGAGTTACGGGATCTTGGACTACAAGAAAGGTGAAGCGCGGATGGAGAATATTTTGCTAACGTGATGAGAGATTTGCATGAGAAAGTAAAAATCAAATTACAGGACAGCAGCCTAAAGTGTAAACAACAAGCAGATTTGAAGAGAAGGGAAGTACAGTTTAACCTGGGGGACAAAGTCCTTGCGCATTTATGCAAGGAACACTTCCCTAGGGGTACATATAATAAGTTAAATTATAAAAATATAGCACCCTGCAAAGTCCTTTGGAAATTTTTGAAAAATGCCTATGAGATACAGTTGCCACCTGGAATAGGCGTTTCACCTATCTTTAATGTAACAGACCTATTTCCCTATGCAGCTGACCCAGAAGAAAACGAAGAATATGGAACCACACAGCCTACATGGAATACCCAAGATGGAGGAGAAGCTTAGATGAGACAGATGCCTTACATTCAGCCTCCTGATCTCGAACGCATTCTCGACACTCAGGTGGCCAAACGAACTCGGCAGAAGGAGCATCTACAATACCTAGTCAAGTGGAAGAACCATCCTATTGAGGATAGTTCGTGGCTTGAGACCAAGCAGATTGAGCAGACAGGTTCTTCAGTTGAGGAGCTCATGGACCGGAGTCATGTTTTTCTTTTGCCCGAGAGCCTGATGCAGGAGCATCCAACTCAGGCACCATGACCCGGTGTCGGTCTCTACCAGGTCAAAGAGTTGAGTTTACTTTTTATTTGTCTTTATGTTGGTTGACATAATAGGAGTTGGGATTTTTATTTTTATCTTAATTTCTAAATTATTCAAGGGTAGTTTGATCAGCTAGGGTTATTTGTTTGTCTGTTGTTAATAAGTTAGGGATTAATGATTGTCCTATTATTTTAACAAGAAAAAGTCAAATGTGTCTAAAAGGGAAATCTTGTCATAAGGATAGAATGAATGACTAATAACCATGTAACTGTAAAGTCTGTAACAGAAAAGAAACTATACAGTTTCATTAACTGGAACAAGAAACATATAAATGTAACAGGACAAATCATGTAAGGGGTTCAGTACCTCTCGCACTCGAATAATAACAATAATAGAGAAACTAAGTTCTGTCCATCTGTATGTCCTATTGTATTCTATTGTGTTTTCCAATTGAGAAATATTTGAACAGACAACCTACTGTACATAGAATTCTTGAAATTAATTCTTTTTTTTTCCTAAGAGAAAGAACTAGTTCTCATAGCAAGATAGAAGAACATATATAACATGAGGGTTTATATTTCATGTGAATCAAGAAACAAGAATAGACAGAGAGTGGCGCAAACAAAATTTTGTACAGGCCAAGCACCCACAAGCCAAACGAAAAATTCCACATACATTTAAATTGATAGCCATACAAAATTACTAGCATATCTACAACGTTCGTGCATGTTCATATAATCACAAGCAAACTGAAGAATCATAACTTTAGTTCAGGCTACCAATTCAGACCAAACCAAATTCAAATGTCATTCAGGTAAACCAAACCAAATCTTATTATATTTTCCTAAAGGATTTTGCTTTCAAAATTGCAAAGTCTAGTGTATAACAGTTACATAATAGTACTGTAAAAATAAATCTGTGAACGCTCAAACTGTGAACGACAAACCTTAAGTGAGGGTTTCAAACACATATTCATACACAACTATAGACACACAGACCCTTGAACAACAAACCCTAGGTGAGGGTTTCAAAAGAAAATTGCACCCATAAATAGGAGATTGTAGTCAAAGACATAGTGGAAGCCGATATTTCCAAAGTAACAGAACATCACTCACAGTGTGAGCTAATCGACAAGCCACGTGGGTGACAAACCCATACCACCAGAAGGCGTAAGGTAAAAACCAGAACAAGAACTAAAGGAAATTCGAAGAGGCAGAGCCTACTGGACAAGACCGAGACATATATGGCCAAACCCTCCAACCACAAACCCTCAACACCTGCAAAGTGATGACATACAAGTGTTGGAAAAATATCTTGTAGCAGAAGTGAAAATACAGAGCTGGAAAGGAAAAAACAATGAAAGTTGCATTCAACTTACCTGAGAATTTGTAGTGAAACCGAAGACCGACATTCCACCAAAAGTTCCAACTAATTGCAGCGACGAAGGAGCGAACTAGGTCAGAAGCTGTGGAAAGAGAATTTAAAAATTGAAACAGAGAAGGAAGACTACCTGTGTTTTAAGTCGAGGATGAAAGAATGCCATCGAATTGAGCCTAGAGACAAGCCAAATACTAAGTTGCCAACCAGAACGAGAAATACGAGCACATAACCTTAAATATGGCGGCCTCTTGAACCAACAGCCGAAGGAAAGAAAACCACAACAGAAGTATCACTTACCTAGGGGGCTACATGGCAAACCACAACTACCAACGAATCAAGGTTTAAGAACAACTGCATTCATAGCAAAGAGCCATTACAGAAACAACCAGAGGCATGCCCAAGACTCGTAGCAAATCTGCCCACCAAAGCTTGCAGCGCACAGTGGAGCAAACCCTCGACAAGCCAATAGAAAATGACCAAAATGAACAACGAACAGAGTGTTCAAGCATAGGAATGAGCAGGAATACGAAATCCGAGGCAAGTACCCATTCATTATTGTGTAATTGAATGCCACATAATACAAACCCAAAATATCTGACGGTGCATTCCTCCCATGTGTAATCACCACCAAATGATTTAATCAGAATATAAACATTACATAATCATTTTAATTACGACAGAGTGTAAAGTGTTGGGCTGGTCCCATCATCACCTCTTTTCTAGGAGAAAAGACAACAATCTCTCAAGTGTCATGTTAATGTTTGTCTAAGTAGATGCTCATAACAAAGAAAGAGGTTGCATTTTTCTCTAGCAAATTAAAGTCTTAGTTCGTTAAAGGTAACTAAGGATGAGATCTTCAATAATAACTAGTCAAGTGATCCAATAACCACATATGAGATGTTTAGTCATTAATTTGCAATCCTATACAAGTGAAAATAACAAAACTATTTATCAACTCAACTTACATGTGCATCCTCAATTCACTTCAATCTTCCCTTTATCTATTTCAAGATTATACTAATTATATGAATAGTGATGATGACAACCATTATGATTATTACTATTAAGTGATGTATAGACTTTGAGAAAAATCACAAATAAATGGATAACTTGTTTTATAATTTTATTTTCATAAAAAATAATAAAAAAAAAAAAAATAAAAAGTTTTTAAATCTTTTATAATTTTGATGAATTAATAAATTAAGAATGTTAATATTATTACAAATATTTTAAAATTTTAATATACAAGTATATATGACATTTGTGTTTTTATAATCTAATTTTTACCATAAAAAAACAAATTCTTTTATTTCATAATAATTTAACATTAAGAAGAGGTTTTTACGTAGAAATCACATAGCAGAAAATTATGTGGACGCTTTTCAAACCACCTAGTATGTTCAGCATCACCACTAGACGAAGACCAAAAGATCATATATGAAAATTAATATTTTAATAATGATAATATTCCTATAACTGCTCACGACTAGTTTAATAATAATAATAATAATAATAAAAGAACAAAGGACAAAAAAACATAAACATTAATAAAAAACAAACAATCCAAGTCAACCAAATACAGGAACATGGTAGAAAAAAATATAAAAATAAAATAACATAAAATAAAATAAATAAATAGGACTCAAAACTTGATTAATAACAAACATCCTATACAAAATAATAATAAAAGAAGACTACAATTAAAACAAATGTAATAATAAAAAGAGACTACAATTAAACAAATGAATGAGAAAGATATTATTATTATTTATTATTATGCTAGTTTATGAAAAATAAGGATTTTAATAATGATTATTACAATAAAACAACATGCTATAAATGACTAGTTTAAGAAACAATAATATTATAATTATAATACATTATTAAAAAATAATAATGATCATTCATATATATATATATATAATATATAAACAAAAGGAAAAACATAAACAATAATAAGAGACAAACAATCCAACCCAACTAAACGTAGGAAACAAAGTATATATATAGGAGTCAAGACCTCATTAATGAGTCAATATCCTACAACAAAAATAATAATTCAATGAAGACTAAAACAAAGAATCAAAAGGGAGGGATTTATTTCTCTATTTATATATTTTAAGGTGAGAAAATAGATCAAAAGAAAATTAACATTAAATGAAGATGCCTATAAAAGACAAAAAATAGAAACCTCAAACATAAAAAAAATATAAAAATCCAACCATCATCTCTATTTAATTTTATTGGGTCTTTTCTCAATTTCCAAGGCCTGGCTTAATTTATGGTCATGGAAATGACTAACTTTGACAATGACATGGGCTTTTTCAATGCAGATGTGATGCCTAGATTTTTTGAATTTTCTGCTAAAGCAGACAAGTCTGTCCTGCCATTCTTGATGTCACGAAGAACATGGAAATCCAAAAAAAACCAATAATTTAAATAAATATGATGGTTGGAATATTGTCCTCATAGTCTGTTTTTGTTTGTGGATTATTTTGGTTTTAGGCTTCACGTTTCTATTTATGATTTTTTTGTTTTCTATATAGGAATTTGCTTTTAATGTTAATTTTCTTTTGTTCCATTTTCTCAGCTTAAAATATATAAATAAATAAATAAATCCCTCATTTTAATTACTTTATTTTAATTTAAGCTTCATATCATCATTTATTATTTTTGATATATATCATGACTAGGTCTTCACACTCTCTCTCTCTCTCCTCTCTCTTATATATATATATATATATATTACTTTGTTCCTATTTTTGAATTGGCTTCCGATTGTTGGCTTCGATTGTTTTTTTGTTGTTTATATATATGCGTGGTGTTTATTATTGATTTTTTAATAGTTTACTAATAAAATAATATAATGTTATGTTCATAAATTGACATTAAAAAAAAACTATAATAATATAATAATAATAATTTTACTCTTCCTTTGATTGCTTTGTTTAATTTTAGTCTTCTTTCATTATTATTTTGTTACATGATCTGAATTATGAATGAGGTCTTAGCTCATATTTTTTTATTTTATGTTATCTTATTTTATTTTATTTATTGTATTTTTATATGTTTTGACTTTGTTCCTTGTATTTGGTTGGTATAGTAATATTATTATTATTAAAATATTAATTTTCATAAACTAGCCTTTATATGATCTTTTGGTCTTTATATCGCTCTCTATTTAAACGTGTGCCATGACTTGTATCTTCATATCGTCATGATGATGAACCACACTAGCTCGTTCGAAATATGTAGGCAAAATTTTATCCTATATGATTTCTACCAAAAAGACTCTTCCTAATATAATATGGATCAGAAAAACGTAAATTCAAAAAATACTTTAACAATTATTTATATTATATTAGATCATTGATTTAATATACCTAATTTAAATAATTGCCTAATATTTTTTGAATTCGCATTCTTACTCATGTATATATACCAATGCATTTTGTTTTTATAAATAAATATTATTATTTTATATCCAAATTATAAATTTTTTTTTATAAAAAACTAATTTCATAAAAATTATCGTAACGTTTATTTTAAAAAAGTAATATAAAAAATTTATTTTACATCAACTCAACTAAACATTACAACATTGCACTATGTGTTAAGTTTTCAGGGGAAAAATGATGGGATGAGATTTTGGGGGTTAACCAAAATCCCAATTCCCAAATAATTCAACCATAAGTCTCGATAGAAGCGTTCTAAACTTCACCATACACGAAATCTGTTTCATGTAAATTCTAAATATAGTCCAGCATTCAAACCATAGCAATCTATGATAGCCAGTTCAATATATGGATAAACGCTGGCAATGAAGCTTCTACTTGAACGACGTTCGGTCAACAACCCGGACAGTGATCAGTGATTACTATAATCCCGAGCTTTTCAAAACCAGAAACGCTTCACGTGCACTTTACTGTATAGCTATGACACAATCTTTTTGTTCTGTTCTGTAAAATATCTGGACCTCCTACAGCGACTTCTACTTCAACTTCAGGTTAGATTTAGTAATAAAACTATCATTCGACTCAGGTCTCCCAGCTTCAATGCGTCAACGTAGACACACAAGTCAATAATTTATTAAAGACAATGGCACTATGACAGAATCAACACAATGCAAAATTCACAAATTCGCACACAACATATACTATAACATGCTTCTATTTCTTATGTAAAACAGGTGCATACTAAGGTTTTTCAGCTTTAGAAACGAGTTCACGTTCGGCTACATCTTGCTCACTCACAATTTTCCTCACAAATAAGATATCTATTACACTCATATTGCCTTACATTTATATAAGAAGTCTTAAGAAAGACCCATCCTATCTTCTCCTGATTTTTCTTAACAAAAACTCTCCAAAAAGCGTGCATGGCGGTTAACAATAAGAAGTCTATCGAGACTTATCCATTATCTCTTTAATTTTTCTTTAACTGCTTTAAATCGGCTTTAACTCTGTTTTAAAGTAGATTTTCCTATTTTTCTCCTTCGATTCAGCTTAGCTGGTCCACGTTTTCATCGCTCCACTTGGATTTTTCTTTAATTAAGAAAAGAGTGAGATGCACCTGCATGCACAAAAATTTATGACCTCCTTGTCCTTAGCAATTTTATCCATTGCATTCCTTCACTAGAACTGCTTTTATGGATTTTCTGTGAACTGCAACCAACCTCTGCAGTAACAGACTCCTCCCTTCTCACTTGGTCTTTTGGCATCCTCACCTTCTCCTGCCACCATCTCCATAAACTCTTCAATTTTCTTTCTTCTCTCATAAATCCTTTCCCTCCTCTATACCAAAATGATGAGATGAGATTTTGAAGGTTAACCAAAATCCCAATTCCCAAATAATTCAACCATAAATCTCGACAGAAGCGTTCTAAACTTCACCATACACGAAATCTGTTTCATGTAAATTCTAAATATAGTCCAGCATTCAAACCATAGCAATCTATGATAGCCAGTTCAATATATGGATAAACGCTGGCAATGAAGCTTCTACGTGAAGGACGTTCGGTCAACAACCTGGACAATGATTAGTGATTACTATAATCCCGAGCTTTTCAAAACCAGAAACGCTTCACGTGCACTTTACTGTATAGCTATGACACAATCTTTTTGTTCTGTTCTGTAAAATATCTGGACCTCCTACAGCGACTTCTACTTCAACTTCAGGTTAGATTTAGTAATAAAAACTATCATTCGACTAAGGTCTCCCGGCTTCAATGCGTCAACGTAGACCCACAAGTCAATAATTTATTAAAGACAATGGCATTATGACAGAATCAACACAATGCAAAATTCACAAATTCGCACACAACATATACTATAACATGTTTCTATTTCTTATGCAAAACAGGTACATATTAAGGCCTTTCAGCTTTACAAACGAGCTCACGCTCTGCTACATCTTGCTCACTCACAATTTATCTATTACACTCTTATTGCTTTACATTTATATAAGAAGTCTTAAGAAAGACCCATCCTATTTTCTCCTGATTTTTCTTCACAAAAACTCTCCAAAAAGAGTGCATGGCTGTTAACAATAGGAAGTGTATCGAGACTTATCCATTCTCTTTAATTTTTCTTTTAACTGCTTTAAATTGACTTTAACTCTGTTTTAAAGTATATTTTCCTATTTTTCGCTTTCAATTCAGCTTCGTTGGTCCACGTCTTCATCACTCCACTTGAATTTTTCTTTAATTAAAAAAAGAATGAGATACACCTGCATCAAAAAAAATATGAAATAAAAAAAACATTGCACTGAAGAAAATTCCTTCCTGCCATTATATTTCTCCCGAATCGCATTTACGTACTCTAGAAAGCAGGTTTTGAACGCTAGTTCTCAACCTATTTGGCTGAATCAAGTCGGATTCAAGAGTAGATTGGCCATAGTGCAGGAGATCATAGCCATTTATCTGCTCACTCATTTAATATGAATCTCTTACACTAATATAACATTACAGTTAATATCTGAATTGTACATGTCGATGGTCTACTAACTTTAAAAGTCGTACTGGTCACACAATTTTCATTAGTTTGGATCCGTTTATCCCTGACCACACATAATAATAATAATAAATAATTAAAACCAAATATGTAATTAATATGTGAATTGTATATATCCATGGTTTATTACATTTAAAAGCCGTACTTGTCACACTTGTTATTAGTTTGGATCCGTGTAAAACTGACTAAAGATAAAACGAAAAAATTAAAATAAAAAATATGTGGATCTCACATATTTATCATGTCCATTGACCTTAAATAAATTTAGAAAGAGTACTTTTCACTTATGCACCTAGCTTGAATCCGTGTAAAACTAAATATTGTAAATAAACTTTTGAAACCTAAATTCACCCTATGTTTTACCCTAAAGTGATGGGGTGTTTTGATTAGTAATGCCTTTGGCCTAAACATAAATATCTAAAGGTATTCAACTACGTAATGGAAATGGATTGATTAATATAATAATATGTAAATCTGGACTTTGATAACTGTAGCTAAGTGTTTTGGGTAATAAAGATTTTGGCGCAAACTTAAATATCATAAATTTAGTTAATATAAATTATTTTCCCTATTATTAAATAAGCAAATCTATAAATTTATGTGAGTTAACGAAAAATACACTAAAACAGTGACACCATTGGATCTCATTTAATATATATTAAATTTAATAATATAATATAATCACTAAATATGAAAAATATAACCTACCTATTGTGAAATCTTGGTCTTTCTTAAAAAAATGTAATTTGTGTCTGTAAAATCATTGCAATGCAATTTGATCTCCTCAAACCCATTGGATTCTGAACGGAGTGAAGGAGAGACCATTCATTGTTCATTAAATCCAGGAAAGGTACTCACGTCATTCGTTACTCTCACGAGAACATGTTATATTCGCACCACAATGCTACGGATTTGGGCCACATGTATGACCTTTTTCCGGAGCTATGCGTTCATCTCATTTTGAAGTAATAATATGGAATGCAGGTGCTAACTCATCCACATGGCTCATGGCGGATGCTACAATAAAGTTAGGTAAATTTGTATCAAATGATGTTAAAGTAAGATTCTCACTGATCAAAATATATATAAATTAATTAAATTAATAAGAAACAAAAATTGAATTAAATTTATAATTTATATATATTTGTATTAAATGTTGGCAAGTAAGACTTCTCAATTAATCAAAAATACATATCTAATGGAATAATAAAAACATAAATTAAATTTAAAATAGTAAAACTTTGTGCAAAATCGTTTGATTTCTAAATGATTTGTAATACATACAATGTTCTTTGGGACAAACTCCTTAAGTAATACAATGTTTTAAGAAGATCCACATTACATCCACTTCTGGATAATAATATTAAAAGTTAAATTATATAGAGTTATGTCTTCTTAAAAGTTATAAAACAGTTAACAAAATTACATACAAACTGTCAAGTTTGTTTATTATAATTTGTGTATTAATAAAATTATAAATAATTTTTTAGATAAAAGAAAATCATAATAAACATATCACATCAAAACAGATAATATGTAAGCCGTAGCTATAAGTTAAAATCCATGTTACCTTATTAATCAAAATAATGATTTTGTAACCATATTAAATTTAATTAATAAGCACATAAAAACTTAATACTTACAATCAACTTACAATATAACAATATCTTTCACCATGAACATTCACACCCACATTACCATAGATATTATTAATTTGTAAATAGGCTTTGTTACAATACCATGGCCGAATACCACGGCTCATAATGCCCAAAAACCATCTATCATTTCACAAACAAAATATTTCACAAATTTTTATTTGAATTTAATTTTATGAATTCTTTTAATTAAATCTAAAGGAAAAAAGAATTATAATTATTTTATGGTATATATAAACCCTCTATCATATTAAAATATATAAGATATAAAAATATCTATAAATTAAGATTCATTTTAACATATAAATTAATATAACAATTTTGTAACCATATTTAAATTTCATTAAGAATCACATCAAAACTTAATACTTACAATTAACAAGATTTTTAACTATGGATCTTCACCTCCATTTTATAATGGATATTATTAACTTGTAAATAGCCTTTGTTACAATACCATGGGCCGATACCATGACTCATCAATACAACATGCCTATAACCGATCTCTCTCTATATATATAAACTGAAAAATATATTAATCATTTATTTTTTTAATAAACCATTTTTTTTAGGATTACATAAAAAATTAATATCAAATAAATATTGTGTAAAAATAATCACTATTATTACAATTACTAATTAAAGTAGCCTAGATTTATCTTAGTTTCGTCTATGAGCTCGAGAGTGATCAATATCTCAAGGGTACTCTTTCCTTATGTTTTGCACTAAAAAAGAGTTTTGACCTGAGAGATTTTTGATCCTCTTAGCCCTTCTAATCCATAATTAGATAGATATTAAATAGCATCAATTAAATTAACCTTAACTTTAACTTAAATTATTTTTTTTATTTATATATTAATATTATTTATTCATATTAATTTTAAATATTTATGAAACTAGAATGAAAAAAATTCATAATCACTAAATATGAAAAATATAACCTACCTATTGTGAAATCTTGGTCTTTCTTAAAAAAATGTAATTTGTGTCTGTAAAATCATTGCAATGCAATTTGATCTCCTCAAACCCATTGGATTCTGAACGGAGTGAAGGAGAGACCATTCATTGTTCATTAAATCCAGGAAAGGTACTCACGTCATTCGTTACTCTCACGAGAACATGTTATATTCGCACCACAATGCTACGGATTTGGGCCACATGTATGACCTTTTTCCGGAGCTATGCGTTCATCTCATAGGGTTGTATTTTATAAAATCAAAAGAGTTTTCTTTTTCTTTCTCTATAGTGGAATTTTCACATTTTCATGGTACTACATCAGATGTAAATATTAAATACAAAGCTAATATTTCACATTGCTTTTTCTTTATATATATTTTCACATTTCTACATTCCACATATAGAGATTCTTGATATTGTTTTTCCCGTGACCAAGTTTCAAATTTTCACTTATAGTGTGAAATGTCGAAATGTCGAGATGAGTTTTGAAATTGTTCTTCCCTTATTTTCATTTCCACATTTTGAATCTAAGATGTCGTCTTATTCTCTTTATCCTTCTCCACATCGCTACAGCATTGCCTTCTATCCTTCTCCACATCGTTACAGCATTGCCTTAAATTATGCATCCCTATCACCCTATTCATCGTTGTCACGTTTGATCTTTAAATATTCATATAATCTTCCCTTAAATTATTTTGAGACGTATTAGAATATGAAACCTCTAAGTCTTATACCTTTTATTTCACACCCTTAGTCTATTAGCGAGATGATTTTCTTTTCACTTAAGATGGAGTGGTTTAACATAGGTACTTGAATGATGGTTTAAAGAATGGAATTCCATCCTAAGCGCAACCCTCAATTATTTATTTGTTTATCTAATCTCTTGACATTCAAAAATTTCTTTATTAGTATAATAGGGCTCTTGAAAGGAATAGGGTTTCCATTTTATTCAACTGCATTTTGTTTCATAGTAAACAAAATTAGCTATATATAGATAGGAAGAGAACATAATTGAGAGGGTTTGTGTTACGTAGAAACCCACAAGTTACAGGGCTTAGCAAACCCCATAGAAAACATATTTTCCTTTATACCTACATCATTTGCATTCAAAAGAGAAAAAAGAAAAGTAGCTTCATATTCTAGTTGGGCTTTCTCGTGAAAGAATTTCCTAAACCATATCTTAGTGTTCATGGTGTTTGGTGTGTATTTATATTTGATTGCTCTCTATTTTCTACATTTCATATGTTCCATGCATAAGAAAAAAATAGTAATTAGTAAATCCAAAAATATATGGAAAATTAATCTTCACAATATAGATTTCATATTTCAATTTATTTTATCAATTATGTTGTGATGAACTATCTAGTGGAATATCCACAAAAGTTTACAAAATATATTGGTATCTGTTCATGATCATACAAATACATCAACCAAGGGCATATCCGTAGTATGAAGTCCTAATTAGACCTCACATCATTTTTTGTTGGAGCCCCAATCACGAAATAAGGTTGATTTCCATTACTCTTAGGAATTTTCCTTGTCTAGAAATATCAACATAAGAGATTATACAAACAATCTTTGAAACAAGAAAGTAGCTGACATTGTGAGGCATACAATTGCAACTTATATAAGGTTATTCCACAAAAAAAAGTAGAAAGAATGAGCATTTAAGAGAAAATTAATAATACTATTCTAGTAGAGGCACACAAGAGCATGGAACAAATTGATGATTAACTTTCACAACATAGACATGCTCGTAAAAGAAAGTAAGATTGCACAGATAAATACCAAAGCCAATGAAATAATTGATTTTCATTAATATGTGTTAATATAAAAATACACCAAAATAATGAAATAATAGGCTTACAATCATTCATGACATATGTATGAAAGTGTGCCAGCTCTGAGAACTTCATACATTAAGTAAAGTCCAAATATGTACAAATACAATGTTGCCATGCTAGCCCAATAATGGAACATTAAGTCACCACTTGCTCCTCTAAAGAAATATATTTTCTCCTATGCCAAACTATAGAAGCCAAGGTGAAAATTCCAAAGTCCCATTTCTTAAGCTACGGGGGTGTATTTATAATAAATGAGGTGCATCTCCACCTCCATGTGACTTTTGACCATCCTCATGGCTCTTGAGCTCCTACTATGACTTATCAAATTCTTAAGTGACCTTTGAGCTTCTTCACGACTTTAGAACTTACTAGTGACTTTTCACATTCCATGTGGGACCCTTAGGCTTCCACATATTTTACATTATCTTTATTTTTTTGGAAATTACATAGTTACATTCCACAAGCGATGTGGTAAAATACATTGAAAAATGTGACTTTTTAATTACATTTTGAGAAGCCATGACTTAGCGACGGTGGCATTGGACTTCAACTCATAAATGCCATCCTCTTCTCCTTGTTATTATGCATTTGAATTCTTCATTATAGATATTTTCTTGTACTAAATATACACCCTCCAAAGGGTCTATATGTGTGTCAAAAACATCCAAGTGAGCATGACTTTCCATCGTTTTGTCTTGGTCCAATATTCCTTCATATCCTTCATGATGGTTCTTCCTTTTTCTCCTTATTTACAATTTCTCTCTTGTAGCGTTTACATGATGATATCCCTTAAGGATGACCTTGCCATGTTGCAATGATGACACCTGCAGATGAAGTTCTCTCGTGAAAATCCAACATCAGTCCAGAAACCACCTATTCTACATTTTCTTGCTTTGGGAACATGCTGGTTATGATGAGGCAAGAAATAATGTTTTCAAAATTATTCAATTGAGGGCTATCAGTGCCCAAGGATGACTAAAATGGCATCTAGAAATACACAATTTGCAATTAGGGAAAGCTTATTCAGTTTCTACGCAGTAGGGAATCTCAAGAGTCAAGGTGGTGATCTTGTTGACTAAAGATGCACAACCCATAATTCTCAAGTAAGACGAGGAAAATAATGTGTAGTTGAGCATATTAGGGGTTTAGGGATGACCCCACTCTCCCCTTTAAATGAGAAATGCATAGTAGGGGGGGATTTAGGACACGTTATTGCACAGTGAGGGGTTTGAGTCAGCAAGAGGGACATGACTAGCCAATTTAACTAGGCAATGCACAATGATTTAGGGACAAGCTTAGTAATTTCACAGTAGGGAAGCTCAGGAGTCAAGGTGGTGACCTATTTCTCACTATAACTATGCAATGCATAATAGGAGGCCCGCCACATGAAGCGATTGCACAGTTCAACAAGTTAGGGAGATAGGGAGGCAAGGTTGCACCTTGTAACTATGCAATGCAAAATAGTTCAATATGATGCTTGGGAGAATGTGTGGTTCAGAAATTTAGTGGTAGAGGGAGGTTCCACTATCCAAATAAACTTTGTAATGTGAAATCTAGGGAAAGAGGAACTATGAAATATGCAATTGGTAGGGCTAAGTAGCTAGGTTGATGGCCTAGACTCCAAGATTTCTCAATGTGCAGGTGGAGTAGCCTACCCTTAAGATGAGCAGTGTGCACAGGTCCGAGAGATAAGGATTTCATCATTAATACTCAAGAGCATGTAGAGTACTCATAATTTTCCTAGAAGATCAAATGTGCTCATGAGTTGCACGTGTTGTTAAGATAGGGATGAACTACAAAATTGACTAAGTGTTGGATCAATGGAACAAGGGAGAGAAGAAGTTCTGAAACCAAATCACACTCATGTATTCCATCAAACACAACCCAATAAAAGGAATTTTACTTAAAATACACATGCATACCTTGAAATGACAACAAAACGACTCTTATTTCTAAGTGTGATATTTGAGATGTAGCTTTATAACACTTAGAATACAAGCTATGACGAAAGAGTTAACTGAAACAAAAAAGTGCACCAAGTTGTGCAAAAGTGTCTAGTGCATATTCTTATGATATATGTTATCAATTAATGTAGAAGAGCACACTAGATCTTCCTATAGTAGTGTTCTAAGGTGAAACACATGTAAGAGTACAAGAAGTTAAAAGCGACGCTTGCTAAAGTAAGAGAAGAGGAAAAGAAAAAGATAAAGAAAGTAGAAGCAATACATGCTAAAGAGAATAGGTAGTGAAAGCAACACTTGTGAAAGTGAAAGAAATAAAAAACGACAGTCGTGAAAGAGAAAACGACGCTTATGAAAGAAAAAGCATGCAATTGAGAAAACTCACTAGGATGATAGTACACTTGCAAATAATAGTGGGAGAGACTATTAACTAAAATTGTGCATTTACTATCCATATAGATTGCATAATCTCTATCTCTAAGAATTGTTCAATCACTATCACTAGAGACTACACAAGAACTATCTTTTAGGATTGCGATGTCATCATCCACGAGGAAATTTGAAATCGTTGTCCCTAGGAACTGGGCAATCATTTTTATTAGGATTTGTGCATAGACTCATGAAGGATTGAATAATGGTTGGCTTTATAGGGGCACATTGACTATTAGGATTTCTAGAAAGAGGTGTGCTTCTTAATGCATCAATAGCTAAGCATGTGTAAGAAAGTGGTTTTGATAGTTAGAATATCAAAATAATACTTAAACACTTAGACAATCATCAATTGATCACAAGGTGACTAAGAATAATCAATTACATATCATAGGATCACAAGGAGGCTCCAAAATTCGAGTGAACAAAAAATTTTAGAGGGCCTTTATCGCAATGACAACAGTATCAAAGTATTGTTTATTTTAGTATATTATGGGATTTGCAAGGAATAAAATCATTTAAGTATAAATCATAAAACCACATTCATGGTCAATGAATTAGCTTATAATAATCCTTGAGATCTAGCAAAGGAGAGGTTTATATGTATGGATGCACAAGTCAAAGATGTAAACCATAATGTGTGCCTCCTCATCATGGCCCTAACCATAATATAAAGATGTTTAGAGAAGATGGAGATTCCAACATAAATCTCATAAATGGGGGGAATCACGGATCATTAAGAACTAGAGAAGGAGTTGAGGAAACCCAAAAAAGGCAAGCCTAGTTCAAGGGCCATGAAGCATTCATAGTCTACTTTCACGACGGAAGCAAATATGGACATCAATTTTTATCAAGGTGAGGTTGATGCTTTGAAATTAAATCATTGGTTGAAGTAGTTAGAGCTTTACTTTAGTGTTAACCACGTATATGAGGAACAAAAAAATTTATTTTCTCGTTTGATACTATAATTTCATGCTCTAACCTGGTAAAAAGGCAACAAAAAAAACCTATGGCTAGAGAGCGATCCTTTGGTAACTTAGTGGGAGGATTTTATTCTCATAATGTTCCAATCTACCCTATTGAGTATGTAGAGGACCAATGGATCTAGTTTCATTACTTTAGGAAGAGACAGGACCAAAGTGTATAGGAGTACACCACAAAATTTATGAATATGGAAATAATGTTGCGACTTTCGAGTATCTCAGCGAGCGACATATCCATTGTGAAAGAAAGTGATGTATTTAAAACCCAAAACAATGGATGAGGCTTGTGTACAAACATAATACCTATTATGGTTGATAAATCCCTCTTGCTCACAACATAGATCTCCCTAGATCCTAAAGGAAACTAGAAAAAAAACAGACAATTGAATAACTCTTTCCCTAATCTTATTTTGTTTGAATTGTAAATACAAGAGTAGGATAATAAAACTCTTACCTATTTGTGAAATGCTTGATGAAGATCCTTTCTCTGTCTCGATGAAGCTTCCGAATGCTCAAAAATACCTGCAATCACAGAGATAAGAGAGATCAAAGGTATATGCAATCATAACAATTCAAACAAGATTAACCTAATGATCGAGGAGATTAGAAATTGATATTATCTTAATGAATATAAAATGAAGGATAAATCATTCATAATTTCAATACAATAATACAATGAGAAAAAACATTAATTTTTATTAATTCAACGATAAAGAAGAGCCATACAACCTCTGCCTGAATGTCATGAGGTTCCTCCCAAATGCTCCTAAACACCTCCTTAGCTTATAAGCCTTCCAATCTAAATCCAATAGCATAAGTGTATCTTTTCTTCATTAGGGGAATTTTGAGGTCTAAAATGAGCCTCCTAAGGAAATTATAAAATAATATTTGAAATAATAAAATAAGACTAGATTACATCATCAAATTTTAGAGGGAAAAAAGAAGAAACTATTTTTTCAACTTGTATTTTCAACTTATCTCCCTATAGGTTTACTCACATTTCGAGTGGAAACACTCGTTGGATGAAAAATTTGATTCCTCATCCAATGAATACCCATTTTTCATACTTTTGATGAACCCTACTATACTAAAAATGAGAAATACATTAAAAACGTGATTTCAATCACGCTTTTTCATGTATTTCTCATTTTTTGTGTCACATGGTCCATCGACAGTTTGAAACATGGGTATTCCTTGGATGAGGACTTAAATTTTGCATCCAATGAGTATGCTCGCTCAAAATTTGAGTAAAACCTTAAGGAGATAAGTTAAAAATATGAGTTGAAAAAGTAGTTTTATTATTTTATTATTTTTTAATATTTTTACTTTTTTACTCTAAAAGTGGTGAATCATCCCCCATGGTTAACATCATCATCTTGAATCTTGTTGGTTCCTTTAAATTTCATTTTGGTTGTACATTTTTCTTATGAGACCCATTTTAGACCTCAAGCATCCCCTAATGGAACCTCATAGTCCCTCTATCTTCTAGTCAATTTATAGGCCAAGAGGAAGAAGTTTCAGATCCAAAAGAGAAGTATGGGATCCTCTAATTGGGGAATTAGGGTTCCTTGATGAAATGGAATTAGCTCCATGATATGAGGGTTATGACTCGAATAGATATCACCTAGAAGCTTTTAGTTGGGATATATTCGACCAATAATGCTTATGAAATTCACTTTTTATTTTTAGTTTTCTTTGAGTTATCTAAAAGATCTATAGTGGAAGACAGACCACAGTCCTGCACAGTTTTTATGGATATAAACTAGAAATGCACTAAAACTAACTAGGAAAAGCACACATGCCCTACTTAATGAGGTCAGGATATAATGATATAGGACTTGAACTATTTGAACCCTTGCAAGACTAGCCTCACTGACCCAAAAAGCCTCCCTAGTGGAAGAAATGAAAGACGAGGCAGCAGGAGATGATGGATAAATTTCCTAGATCCTTCGGCAAGTATTAATGAGCGAAGCATATTTATCCAACAATCCTATATTTGAATGCCAGATAGATGGGTAAATATGCTAGAATGATATTTTTTGGTCCATAATTTTTCTGGTAGGGAAAATATTACTTTTGTACTCCTTAAAGCTACCCCCCATGTCAAGGACTAGTGGGAAACATATTATGAGAAGAGATATGATTAGGAACGCTCACTACTTTTAGTTGTACCCTCTTGGAATTATTTCTTAGATGTCGTCAAGGAACAATATTACCCTATAGAGAGATTTGAAAATAAGTATATAAAATTGACCACACTATGGCAGGAAAGTGACCAAGACATGCCATAATTCATGAATATTTTTCATACCCTATGCACGAAGTTGGGTATCAATTATTTTGAGTGGCGTCTGGTACTCAAGTAATCTTGCTATCTGGACAAATAAATCTAGGTATAAATGGAGTTTCTGTAAATATATAAACTTTGTGAAGTGTGTCGATATGTTATCAAGGTCGAGCATAAATTTGAACAAAAGAAGGGACTTTAGATTTGTGAATAAGAAGCAGCGGAAATGCACCTATAAACTGCAAACCAAGGGATATAGCCAAGGTGGGGTGACCCAAGAAAACCCATTGAAGCCACAAGAGAATAATAACACCATGAACATGAAGGACTTAAGAAAGTGGTGTGAGCTCCATAAGAGCCTCAGCCACAATACAAATGAGTGTCGCACCAAGCAGTCATTATTGGCCAAGCTAAAAGCTTGAGAATCATATGCATGTTCCAACTCTAAGCCAAAACCAAACAAGGGGAATGATAAGGGGTAATATATTATTTATATAGTACCTAATGTCACTATTTCCACCACCAAGGTGCAGAAGATTGAGCTCGAAAATACACAGGAGGGGGAGCATCTCCTCCACTCACAAATGTGGGTGAAGGGTTCTCTGCTGCAGTTAATTGTTGATAGTAAGAGCTAAAATAAAATCATCACAGTAAATCTAATTAAGCAGTTGGGCCTATCAAACACACCACACGTGCAGCCATACACCATCAGGTAGATCCACCAAGGGCTAGATCTCCATGCTAACCAACAATGTTGCCTTCCCTACAACATCAAGCCCTTCACAGATGAGGTACTATGTGATGTTTCTCCCCTTGAATTTTGTGATGTTTTATTAGGCCAACAATATTTGTGTAAATTTCATGTTATGTATGAGTCTAGACCTCATATTGTAGCCCTACCTATCGCCATTTCTTTGATCTCTGCTAAGAAATGCGGTAATATCATCTTCAAGTCTAGGAAATTTGTTTTCCTTCTGATTCACTCTCCAAGTAAGGGGAAGATCATTTCCATGTCCACATCCCCCAGAAAGGGTTCATCTATGCAACACAATCAATTTGATAAGGTCAGGGAAGAGCACATGGGAATATCCTCCTCACCCACATGGGTACCCTTACACTGTCAAGTCAAGCATTCAATTGACTTGACTCATGGATTCCCTCTACCCAATTTCCCAATATCCCACCACTCCCTTATGAAAAATGATGAAATTGAGAATCATATCTATGATTTGCTACAAAAAGGGCACATAAGACCAAGCTCCTTACCTTCCAAGAGCCCATATTTACTCATAAAAAATAAACATCGGACCTGGAGACTCTACATTGATTATCAAGCACTCAATAAAATATCTATCAAGAACAAATACTTGATTGCATGAATTTATTACTTCTTGAACCGATCAAGGGGCCAGGTACTTTAGCAAGATTGATTTGAGGTATGGCTATCACCAAGTTCCCATAGAACCCATAGATGTATGAAGGACTGCCTTCAAATCCAAGGAGGGTCTCTTTGAGTTGCTTTTCATGCCCTTTGGGTTGACAAATCCCCTTGCATATTTTATGATGATGATGAATTACATATTATAGACTTTCACCAATGCATTTGTGGTTGTATATATGGATGACATCGTCATCTTTAGCAAGAGTTGGGGAGAACACTTGCAACATATTCATCAAGTCGTTCAAAAGCTGCAGTATCACAAATTATGTGCCAACTTGGAGAAATGCCCTTTTGGCATGAACCCAGTCTAATACATGTGCTACATAATTGATGAGAAAGGTGTGCATGTGGATCTAGCTAAGATATACATCTTTTACGATTGGTCAAACTTGGTGAATCGAACAGGGCTTCATATCGTTTTGGGCCTTGCGAATTTCTACTAAAGGTTCATGTTGGGGTTCCCTCATATCACTTGGATTTTGAGTCAAGTTACCAAGGGTGGAGCAAAAGAAAATATATTTTTGTACGAGTCAAAACTGAAGGCATTCGTTGAGATGAAACACCACCTTTGTTATGTGCCAATACTCATATTGTCAGGCCTACAACAGTCATTTGAAATTGAGATAAATTCTTCAAACGATGCTATTAGTGTAATTATCACCTAGTAAGGACATATGATGGCCTATCATGGTGAGACAATATTAGATACTATTCATAAATACCACACCTATGATAAAGAGATGTATTCCATCATATAGGCTTTTCAAAAGTGGAAACATTACATTCTAGGGAAGGAGGAAATCATACACAGGGATCACTGACCTCTTCAATTTATTCAAACACAAGGGAAGTTGTAAAACAATTTCCATCATAAATGTTCCATATATCTACAAAAATTCCATTCTAACATCAAATTCAAGAAGGGAGGCACCAATAACATTGTAATTGGCCTTAGCTGGACCTGGTTGTGGCACTTACCAATATTCTCAACACTTGTGGGATGAGAGTTATGGGTGGCCGTATCTATACAAAATTGATCCAAAATTCACCAACACATACCATATGCTAATGGATGGGAAGCAAGTACTAGAGTTCCACCTCTAGGATGCATTTTTATGCTACTTGGGGAATATTTTTGTTCCTTTAAGCGAGCATGCTAGGCTTATTTGGGAGGCACACTACAGTTGGGTCTCAATACACTTTAGTTTGGAGAAAAATGTGATAGTACACAAAAGTATTTTTAGTGGAAACAAACATAATAGGATGTTGGAAAATATATCAAATCCTATATTTCTTGTGTCATCACCAAGCCAACCATTAAGAAGCAAGACATGTTCACTACTTTGCCTACTCCTAGCCGACCTTGGGAATCCATATTCATAAACTATATGTTTATCCTTCCTCCTACCAAGAATGGTAATGACTATGTATTTTTTGTCATTGATATAATTTCTAATATGGTTATATTGGATGTTTGCAATAAGAGTATCACAAAAGAATACACTGCCAAACTCTTGTTTGAATGAGTGTGGGTGCATTTTGGGATCCCACAAACCATTATATTAGATAGGGATAAAACATTCCTGAGCACATGATGGTCAAGCTTTTGGTCATGATTGGACACCAAGCTCACCAATTCCACTGCATTCCATCCCCAGACAAATGGTTAGACATAGGTCATCAATAGGATGATAGTGCACATACAACACATGTACAACTCCAAGCATCCATGAACATGGGATAAAATTATTCCTTATGTGTAACACAACTATAACATAACTCTCGACAAATTGACTGGCCACAACCACTTTCAAGTGAGCCTAGGATTTCAACCATTTTGCCTTGTTGATGTTGCAATGCCTCTTGCAACTACACAGGTATAATATTCACATGTTCAATCTGAAGTTGATAAAGTCGTCAAGCTTATTGAATGCATTCAGCACATCCACCAATAGTTTCATGATATCCTAGATAAATCTAATAACAAGTACAAACAATCTCATGATCAACATCAGGTCCCACATAAGTTTCAATTAGGTGACAAGGTGTGGTTGCATTTGTAGAAGGAACACCTTGTCGAACCCATACGAAAGCATCAACCACTTTTTTATGAGACTTACACCATCACCAAGGTTGTGGGTGACAATTTTTTTGAGCTAAGTATCCCCCCATTCCTTTGCCTACACCCCATATTTAATTTAAACTACCTTTGACCATACTTTCCACCATTGTTGGACATATCAGACATTGATGAGCACTTGACATAGACATAATTCAATATAGACTGCATTGGATAGGCCACAATTGATCAGATCATGGATACAAAGATAAAGAAAACTCACCAATAGTGGATTGATCAATATCAGGTTTTCAAACATGGTCATATCCTACACAAAGACAACTAGCTCACTAGGGACCAAGTTCACCAAAAGTTTCCTCACCTTATGCAGGAACTCAATGCAATCAGGGTCATTTCTTCCTAAGGAGGGAGGACTTATCCAGGTGGATATTGGTGGCCACCCACCTATTCCACTTTTACCCCCAACATTTCTTTCTATCAAATTCCTATTTTTTAACATAGTTTCCTATTTCAACGATTTCTATTTTTGGCAGTTTTTGGGTTCTGAAGTTTTTGAGTCATTTTTGAGGCCCTAACTGGTGTTTTTTGGGGAAACAAGAAAACATACAACCTTGATTCATGGTTGTAGTAAACAAAATATGTCTTCATATAAACCTTTCTAATGGGATATCATGTGCACCAAATGAAGATTGTATGACAAAGTTATGACCCCAGGAAGTTGACGTTACATGTAACCCCATCGGGCCCCATAAAAATTGGTGCTTCATTTCCTGGGGTTGGGTTTTTGGATGTTTAGTGTTTCTCAATGTTTTTTCATGATAGAAAGGATTTCAACCCTCATTATAACATAGTTCAAAAGGCATGTAGCCATCACATCTCTTCTTAGAGATGAGCTGATATTGCCCAAGCTAGTTTATTTCCTTTATGCACATAACTTTTTTTCAAGAGTTTTTATTTATTAATTGAAGTTCTGTTTCATTGTATCTCTATGTTTTTGTTTAAATTTGTATTCCGTTTCATTCCTTCATAAATGCAGACCAAGATATCAAGAAAATATCATAGCATGAAATCTAGTCAACAAATTTGGATTGGAGGTTCATTACCATCCTATCCCATATTCTTTGGAATAGGTCAACAAGGAGAAAAAGATAAAGGTAACCAAACAATAGAAAATCAATTTTTATATCAATGTTGATTTTATTAATGATGTAGAATTAGATGTAGTTCCAATTTATGTATGTGGCATCATGTTTGGGAGTCCCTATTTCTACAGGTGAGATGCAATTTTAATGTAGAGAGCCAACTAGTATCACCATCAAGGGGAAAAAATATTTTATCATCAACATGCATAACAGAATGTCAAAGAATTCATTAGTAAGTACCAACCAAGCTAACAAATTGATAATTTCTAGTTAGAAGTATGTTTTATTATTCTTGAAATAAAATTATTATGTAGAAGAATCAATGATATAAAGGGCGTCCTTATATGGGTACACTAATGAATAGAGACAACAAATAGAAGATTTTCTACAAGCATACAAAGGATTTTTCTAAGAGCCTAAAGGGATATTATCCAATAGAGGATTGGAGCATGAGATCCAACTATTTTTTTACTCTCCATTACCAAACATTGGACTATATAGGTACTTCATTTTATAAGAAAATTAGGTGAAGAAGTAGTTCTCAATGAATACCAAAGTAAGGTATTATTCAGCCAAATATGTCACCATGTGGGTCACCTATCATATTTATGCCTAAGAAGGACGATACTTGGAAAATGTGCATTTATTATAGGGTGTTCAATAAAATTACACTTAAGAAAAAGTACCCCCTACCTAGGATTGATGATGTAATGGACCAATTGCAGTAAGAAAAATACTTCACCAAACTTTATTTAAAATTATGGTATCACCAAGTGTGTGTCAAAGAATAATGTACTTAGATGATGACCTTAAAAAATATACAAGGTTGTTATGAGTGGTTACCCATGCCAATTGCTCTATGCAATGTACTAGCTATTTTCATGAGTTCAATTAATTATATACCATGCCCATATCTAGATTCATATGTTATTGTTTATTTAGATGAGATACTAGTATAAAACGATACTTTGGAGGAGCACATATCACATTTAATGCAACTTCTAGAGACATTGAAGAAGCACTAGCTACTCAAAAATATCAAGAAGCATGCATTTTCATAGAAACCTTTGGTGTATTTAGGCTATGTGATTGGTGCAGAGGGAGGTCATGATAGAAACTACCAAGATGGATTCCTTCATAAAGTGACGAATGACTACTAATGTTTTTAAGGTCAAGAGGTGTGTTTGTGCACCACAGTACCCGAGGAAATTCATATCCTCATTTTCAATAGTGGCCACATCACTGCATGCCAAAATATTGAGTTGAAATAGTTTCTAATGGGTGAAGTATCATCTAAAGAACTTTCAGGATTTGAAGAATAAAATTAGTCAAGCACCAGTTCTTGCATACAAAACTTGCAACAAACCTTTGAAGTGGATACATATGGTAGTGGTTATGCTATGCTAGTGTTCTGATGAAGGAAGGAAGGACTATATGCTACCATTATAAAGTGTTCCTTGGGACAATTCCAAAATTCCCTACCTTTTACATAGATCTATATGCCCTAATAAACTATGTGAAAAAGTGTAAGCACTATCTTATGGGAAAGGAGATAGTGATCCACATAGATCATCAACCACTACAATACTTCTATATCTAGAGTAAGCCATGATATACTAGGCATTAGAAGTTGACTTGGTTTTTACAACAATTTCATTTAGTAATAAATTACAAGAGGGGAAACACAAAAAAGTTTTCTAACATGCTTTTAGGGTTACCCACATCAAAAATCATATCTTTCATAACTCTGATGCACATGGAGACTTTCTGCCATGACGCATATAAAGAGGAATTTACAGATAATGAGGACTTGAAGAAGGTTTTTCAACATTTATAGAGTGAGAGTTGTGCAAACAATGGAGATAGAAAAAGTTGATATCATATTCAAAATGGGTTACTCTACAACTTCGACAAACTATGTGTTCTTAAAGGTGAGTGACTTCAACTAATTAGATAGCCTCATAGCTCTAAGGTTGCATGAAATTTTAGTGTAGGAAAATAGTGGCCAACTTATAAAGGTATGTGTAATAGTCCATAATGAAAGAAGATGTAGCTGGGTTCATAATAGGATGTATAACTTATTCTACCAACAAGCTTAGTAAAAGGAAACATGGTCTACACCATCCATTACCTCTACCCACTCATCCTTGGGAAATAATTTCCATAGACATTATGGGAGCTTTACCAACAACTAGAAAAGGACATGACTACTATTTCATGGAAGTTGATAAGTTCAGAAAGATGTGCATTCTCCTGCCCTATATAAATACCATTAGTGGACAAGAAGAAACAAACTTGCTTTTTAGATAGGTTTGGGTGCACCCTAGGATACGAAGGTGCATTGTTCTAGACAAGGACACTAGATTTCTCAGTGCATTTGGGATTACATTGGGACAAGATGGGAAAAAATTTGAAGAGGTCTACAACATTCCATCCACAAAAACATGGGAAAACAAAAGTATTCAATAGGAACTTGGTATAGCCTTTCACGGGCTCTGATCAGAAGCATCTAAAGACTTGGGATGAAAATCTAGTCTATATTCAACACTCCACACTTCAATTGGGAAGTCACAATTTTAGGGTTTTTTTTTTTTTTTAATATATATATATATATTATCTCACCTTCATCTTTAGATGTAGTATATGGATAATAAGGATGAGGGAGCCAAGATCTCATAGTGGATGTATTAATCGAATAATCTTTTTTAAGACTATCATGAAGATCCGTGTTAAGTACAAGAGATATTGAAGAAGTCATATGAAAAATATAAGGCCATGTATGATCAACACAATAGAGATAACTTATTCAGAGTGTGAGAAAAAGTATGGTTATAATTGAACAAAGAGAGGCTATATGGTCATGGTAAGGAAATAAAGGCTTTGTGGTATGGTCTCCTGGAGATACTAGAAAATGTGGGAGATAATGCGTACATAATCAATCTAGCCCCATTCAGATGCATTTACCTAGAGGTGAATGTGGAAAATCTCAAACTCTATGAGCCTTCCACATTGGATCAGGAAGAGGATAAGGTCCTCCATTCCATTAAGGATTTAGCACCAATTTCTTAGGTAGAGTTGACGAAGGATATAGTTTTGCAAAAGAAATACAAAATTACAGGACAAGGGAAACATGACCTTCGGCGAATTAGTTTTAAAGGAAAAAATCTAGGTAAGGTCAAATAGTACTTTAGGGAAAAGATAGAGGAAAAACATATTCACCTAATTAAGTAAAATATTTTTGGCACCAAAATCCTTCCAAAAGGGGGAGATATTATCTAGATTGGATGATTATATTATTTTTCATCCATTTCAATACATTTTGTGTGGGAGAATGGAAGAAATCAAATTGCAAGGACATTTTCAAGGGTCATCCTAGTTTGGAAAATTCATGGCAAAAAACTTTAGGAACCATTTTGAGGCCTTAAATGGTCATTTTTTGTTGTCCAAAACTTACATGGACATATATTCCATAATATACAAACTGATAGATTTTCAATGACACAATAATCACATCAATTATGTATTCCATGATATACACAACAATAGATTTCCAACAACACAAGAATTATCTCAATCAAAACTCGTGTGAGGAATTTATGCCTCTCAAAATTCGACCTGTCATGGTTAGCCACCATAGTTTGAGAGGATACCATGTCAACCCTTGTTACTCATGGTAAAGGGGCTACCCATGTGGGGACTATGAACAAGAATCGAGAAGGGCCATATTGTAACTCATATTGAGGTTTGAATGGCTCAAAATTAACCCCTCATTGGCTATCATGATATGTCATAGCTGGGCCACTAGGAGGAAAAGGGGTTCCATTCTATTTGAGTGTATATTGTTCCATAGTAGAGAAAATTAGTTAACTGTGGATAAAGAGAGAAAATGTCAAAGGAATTTTTTTATATATAGCATCGCATTAACGTTAGGTCTCATGCAACACGATAGAGATTGTATTCTCCTCTTTATCTACATCATTTCCATTCTATTCAAAAGAGAGGAGAGAAACCTCACCTTCTAGTTGGGTTTTATCATAAAACCATTTCCTAGATCATATATTAATGTTCATGGTGTTTGGTGTGTGTTTTTATTTTGCTTTTCTCTATTTTCAACATTTTACCTATTTCATGCATAAGTAGAAAAAATAGTAATTAGTAAATCTAAAAATAGAAGGAAAATTAATCCTCATATTCCAGATTTAAGATTTTTAGTCTACTTTTATCAAATTTATTGTGACAGATTGTCTGATGGAATTTGCACAATAGTTGACAAATCAGTCAATCCCAATGAATTACACATGTGTCTTTAGAGTTTTTCCTAAGTAATCTTTGAATAGTCTTCCTACTTCTAATAGCCTAGGATTTCCCTTTCAGAGTACATCAAAATTTAGTTTCATAATGCATTGAGGTAGTAGAGAAAATATTTTGGTGATCATACATAAAGGGAGGGAGATGGTTTTGTTTCTCTAATGTTTCTTAATTCTATTTCCCAATTGGATAGAATTGTTTGATCTTGAGCTTTAGATTTCTTGTTATATTCTCCTAGGAAGAGGATTGAACTAATTCTTCAATATGTTGGTGTATTTCCTTCCATCATTGGTCTTCTTCCATCTTCAAATATGTGTCTATACTTTTCTTTCCAAATTACGCAAGGTGGAATCGAGGTATTAAGTGCCAAACATCATTTAATATCATTCTCTAAAAAGGATAACACATCCATTGTTTATGGTTTCTAAGATGTCATTCCTCCTACTATTTGATTGCTTGAAGGTTTTTTCTCCTCTATCTCATAATAAATCCACTTCAAACATTATTCATTAAATATATGCTCTAATCATTGATGTTCCAATTACACGAGTGGGAGAATGATGGTCCCTAAAGTATTATTTTTTTTGAAATATGTTCTATTTTAATACCTTCCTCTTAGATAAAAACCAAATGAAGGTAGATATTTTGGCCACATCTTAAAGTTCCACATATGTTTATAGATTTTCTCTTTTTTTCAGAGAGTTATTCTTTATAACCTTTACCTAGGATTCTAATCTAGGTGTTTCTTTATAACCGATACAAAATAGTGTTATGAAATTCTAATGAAAAGGACTCAATGGCATGGATCTCATCGAGATATTTCCAATGACACTTGAATGAGGAGAAATCTAAATTTCATGAGAAGGTTATGGTGTTTTGAAATTATGGCCAAATAGAGAAAAATTTTGTAGGTGGGACATATGGTTGTACAAATGTTGACATGGAAGCACAAATCCTGATGTGGCATGCTAACTGGATTGTATGGATGTTGTTGTGGCATGACAAACGAACTAATGAAAGTGTGACAAATGGAAAGGAATGTGGACATGGCCAAACAATTGCAACACCAGAACATGATATGTGGCACTACTAACATGGAAAGATATTGATATGGTGAAAATATAGCACTAACATGGTAGTGGTGTAGCATTAACATGGAAAAGGGATGTGGCAGGTGATTAGGAAAATTATGTGGTTGGAACGTGGTCCATTTAAGGAAATACATGGCCCAATAATTTACTACCATGTGACAACCTAGATTACCTAAAAGTATTTATAGATCATGGAAGAATCTAGTGGGTGGATCAAACTCCCGACCACATTGCCGTCAAAGTAGAGATTTATTGTTATGCCACTAGATGGATGTTGTAATGATGATGTATAAAGTTGTATTTAAAAGAAACTTGTTTAACTAATGGGTGGCCCATGGGCTTGACCCTACAACCTCCTATCTACCAGTCCAACAACTTAACGAATAAGCGAGCAATATGCCTTGTATGGTGAAACAAAGAATATAGTATTTGAAATGTGTTTCAACCAAGATTTGAAAGACCAGAGTGGTGTGTGGGTTTGAACCCACAACCTGTCATATATCAATCATGTATTTTTTCCACTACCTTAGAGAATTGGTGTGTGAGAAATTGTCAAAAATTAATTCCTTTTATGGTGTTATATTTGTCTATAATTTGAGGAAAGACAAGTTTTAAGCCGTATTTTTGGTTGTTTCGAGAGAAGGAAAGTGATTTTCTATATACTATGACCTTTGTGGCAAAGTTTTTTATGAGTATTATTATACATTAGAGACCTAGTGAATGTGAAAATCACTTTTGCATCACATAATAGAGTGGCCACTCATTGGAATTTGGATCGTAGACATAGCTCACACTGGACGAACTTCGTTAACAATCCGCGTTTTCCTTGTCTCTATTTTCCGCTATTTATTACATTGGTTTAATCTTTCTGTTCACTCATTAATATAACTCACACTTACAATTAATACAAATCAAGTCAGAATTTTGGATCAAATTCCTTAAAAAAAAATATATTTATTGATCTCCTTTTTGGCCCCATATTTCATTAGGTCCCTATAATACTAGTGATTCCCCCATTACTATTGTCATTGTATCCCTTATTGTTATTATTGTGCCCCATAGAATCCTACTATTGTCATTTTTGTGCCCTTATATTATTATTGTTAGGTCGGCTTGGTTATATTATGACCCCTTATACTCCTATATATAGAAAGGATGTTTTATCATTTGTATCATCCAAGAATTGTTCATTTGTGTAATGCAAAGGATGTTGTCCCCGCGAAGAGGCTAAATTCTAAGGGGTTGATCTATATTTTCTATCTTTTTGTGAGCTGGTTTCATAACATTTGGTATTAGAGCTTTGGATTCTAGGGTTTCGTTACTCCAAACAGGTCATCGTGGCATTTTCGCTATAACTTTTTTTCTGTGATGTTTTAGAAGCAAAAAAAAACATACATTTCAAATGAAATCTTTCTAAACCGCAGCTCCAAATTTCATATCTTGTCTCACTATATTTTCAGAGATATGATCTGAGGAAGTTAGGGTTTTTGCAAGCTCTAGAATTTCATCTAAAACAGGTCATTGTGGAATGTCCGCTATAACACTTTCTCTACGAAGTTTCAGAAGCTAAAAAAATAACAATTTGAGAAGCAATCGGTCTGAACCTTGGCTCCAAAGTTCAGATTGTGTCTCGCTATATCTGCAGAGATATAATCTGGGGAAGTTAGGGTTTTTGTAGACCCTTGAGTTACATTCCAAATAGGTCACCTTGGGAAAATCGTCATAACTTTCTCTCTGAGAATCAGATTGAATTTTCATAAGAAGCTTCAAAAAGAGGATGGATTGTACTGTTTTGGCTACCATTTTCATAACATAAAGTGGAAACAATGACCCATGGCACGTCGTACAAGTTCACTCTAGTGAACAAGTCCATACTCAAGTCATCGTGGGAGATTTGGCATAACTCTTCATTGGAGAATCCAATCTTGAACAGACTTACGGGGTTTGAAATATTACTCAAAGGGTTACTCCAGGAAGAAATTTTAGGCATGGGAGATCCAAAATTACAGAGATACATTAGGTTCAATATCAAACTCCTACAAAGTGAAAAAGCGTGTGTAGCTTTTTTTTAATTTTTGCATAAACTTGGTTTGAAAAATTAGTTTGAACGAATTGAAAGGGCATAGTGAAGCATTATTATTGGTAATTAATGCCCTCAATAAAGAAAATGGAAACACCTATGAAGCAACCTGAAAGATCTAGCATGACTTATGAAGAAGAGGAAGAAATGCAACATGATATATTAAAATTACGAGACCAAGTGCAACAAATTTCACTTGCACAAAAAGTAACAGAAAATAAGATGGATGGTTTAAAGAAAGATGTAGAATCTAAGATGGGTGGTTTAAATAAAGGCATGGAAGCTAAGATGGATGGTTTAAAGAAAGGCGTAGAAGCTAAGATGAATGACGTAGAAGCTAATATGTACAACGTAGAAGCTAATATGGACGGCGTGGAAGCTAAGATGGACGATTTGAAGACATATTTGAAGATATATTTGAGGACATGCATGGAAGATTTGAAGACAGATTTGACAAAGTTTCTACAAGAAATGCTTAGTAATGGCGCAAGGGTAGTAAAGGAAACTCATGATGAGAACAAAATAAATGTTAATAATGGTTTCATAGACTCTAACGTTGGATCTAAGAACCACCATGTTCCAAATATCGATATGAGGAAGTTTAATGGCAGGGATCCTAGAACATCGATACTACAGATGGAGCAATTTTTCGATCTCCATAATGTGAAAAACACACAAAAGGTACACATTGAAACTTTATATTTGGAACCAAATCAATTTTTATGGTATCAATGGGTTTTCTCTCGTAAATGAATTGTTACATAGGTTATTTTTACGGATGAAATGATAACACATTATGAGGATACAAAAAGCAACACTTTTTTTAGCCCCTTGATAAATCTCAAACAAAAGGGTTCAATGATGGATCACATTGAGGACTTCCAAAAGTTGAATATAAGGGTAAAAGATATTCCATAGGAGCATAGGATTGATGTGTTCATAGGGACTTTAAAAGATAACATCCAACATGAGGATTGCCTTTGGGAACTAGATTCATTGGAGAAGACATTCAGGTTGGCAAGAAAAATGGAAAGCGAAATTATGAAAACAAGGAAGTCTACCACTCGCAATCATAAAGATGGAAGTGTTGCTACCCCTAGCCATCCACAACTTACAAGGTTGGTACCACAACAGTTGGAAGAAAAAAGAGCAAAAGGGCTTTGTTATAGTTGTGATAGCAAATACACTAAAGGTCATAAGTGTGCCAAGAAGAAATGTTTTTACATAGATTGTGAAGAGGAGGAAGAAAAGGAACAAGAAATGTCAAAAGAAGAGGATATACACCAGGAACAAACCCTAGAGAAATAAGAAATGAATCCGACCATATCTTGTAATGCATTGGCTGGAATTACCACTCCTTAAACTATCAAGATAGAAGGGCATATCAATAAAAAAAAGGTAATAGCGCTGATTGATTCGGGAAGTACCCATAATTTTATTCATTGTAAGAAAGCCAAGGAATTAAATTGCTTCCTATATCTAGCACCAGAGTGTCAAGTGATGGTTTTAAGTGGAAGAACCATAAATTGCTTAGGAAAGTGCCATAATATCAAGCTATCCATGGGAGAATATGTATTGAATAACCCAATGCTTTCCATTCCATTGGGTGGTGCTGATGTTGTACTAGGAGTCCAATGGCTACAATCCTTGGGCACAATAGCTTTTAATTTTCAAGAACTTTTCATGAAATTCTCTGCAAAAGGAAAGGAAATTGAATTAAGGGGTATCGTAGGGAAAGCAGGAAAGGTAATAAGATCTAGCAGAATGAAAAAGCTTCTAAAGAAAGAGCAATGAGGTGTAATTGCACAATTATGTCCACTAGAGGTTCCCATATTGAAATCATCCATTTCTCCAGATCTCCAAAAAGTCTTGGACGATCATTCCAAGGTATTTGAGACTCCCGAAGGCCTCCCACCTATTCGTTATCATGATCATGCTATCAATTTGATTCCAGGAAGTGTTCCTCCAAACATCAGGTCTTACAGAAATCCTTATGTCCAAAGGAGTGAAATTGAACATATGGTTGTAGAAATGCTAGAGGCGGGTATAATTCAACCTAGTCAAAGTTCTCTCTACTCCAGTAGTATTGGTTCACAAGAAGGATGGATCATGGCGCACGTTTCCAAATTATAGGGAGCTCAACAAGCTTACTATTAAAGATAAATTTCCCATTCTTGTCATTAATGAATTATTGGATGAATTGCATGAATCAATTTACTTCACCAATTTGGATCTTTGTTCACGATATCGTCAAATTAGAATGAAGACTGAAGACATTCCAAAAACAACATTTAGAACTCATGAGGGTCATTATGAATTTTTGGTTATGCCTTTTGGCCTTATTAATGCACCTTCTACATTTCAAGGTTTGATGAATTCCATTTTCAAACCCTTCCTTAGAAAATTTGTGTTAGTATTTTTTGATGATATACTAATCTACAACAAGTCTTGGAAGGATCATGTCCAACATCTTGACATGGTGCTCAAACTATCAGAGGAGAACCAATTATATGCAAAAATATCCAAATGTTCTTTGAAGTAAAAGAGGTGGAATATCTGGGTCATATTGTATGTCATGAAGGTGTTAAGGTAGACCCTAGCAAAATTAAAACAATTAAGGAATGCAAAATCCCCACATCCATAAAGCATCTACGAGGATTTCTCGGGTTGACAGGGTGTTATCGCAAGTTTGTTAAGAATTATGGGAGAACAACAGCACCTCTAACAACATTCTTTAAGAAAGATGCATTCTCATGGACTCCAGAAGCAACAAAGGCCCTTGAACATCTTGAAGAGGCAATGTGCGAAGCATTAGTCTTAGCTACACCGAACTTCACAAAAACCTTTATTGTGGAATGTGATGCCTCAGGAAATGGAATTCGTGTTGTTTTAATGCAAGAAGAAAGACCCATTACTTTCGAAAGTCATCCAATCAAAGGAAAGTATTTACACAAAGCTATTTATGAGAAGGAAATGTTGGCAATACTACATGCACTTAAGAAATGGCGACCCTACCTAATGGGAAGACACTTCAAGGTAAAAGCAGATCATGATAGTCATAAATACTTTTTAGAACAAAGATTATCTTCATAAGAGCAACAAAAATGGGTCACAAAGATGTTGGGCTATGACTTTGAAATCGTCCACAAAAAACGGAAGAAAAATGTTGTGGCAGATGCACTCTCAAGGAATGATGAGGATCTGGATGCATTTCTTTGGCTATTATCCAACCAGACTGGATAAATGAAGCAAGGGATGAATGGAAGAATGATGAGGAAGTGTGGGCACTCATTCAAAAGATACAACAAGATCCCAGTACATCTGATACATTTAGCTGGAAAAATGATTCGAAATGGTACAAGGATCGGTTATACCTATGTAAAAATTCCCATCTCAAACAAAAGATTCTTAGGGAATTGCACACCTCTCCCTTAGGAGGGCACTCAGGATTTCTAAAAATCTACCACAGGGCTAAGAAGGATTTTTTTTGGGATGGCCTTAAATTGGATATTAAAAAGTTTTTGGTGGAATCTTTGGTTTGCCAACAAAATAAAGTTGAAACAATTAAGACCCTAGGACTATTACAACCTTTATCGATTCCAAGCCAATGCTGGGAGGAGGTTTCAATGGATTTTATCACAGGTTTACCGAAGTCTGAAGGAAAGGGTGTTATCATGGTGGTAGTTGATAGACTTACCAAGTATGCACACTTTTGTGCATTATCTCATCCATTTAAAGTGAGTACAGATTCTACTACATTTATGGAAACAATTGAAAAGCTACATGGAAACCCAAATACTATTGTAAGCGACAGAGATCCCATTTTCACTGAAAATTTTTGGACAAAATGGTTTTCTTGTCTTGGTACTCAGTTAGCTCATAGCGAATCTTATCATCCTCAATCTGATGGGAAAACTGAGATAGTAAACAAATGTTTGGAAGGATATCTTCGTTGATTTGTATATGATAAACAGACACAATGGGTCAAATGGTTGCCTCTAGCTGAATGGTGGTATAACACTTCCTTCCATACTGCAGCGAAGATGAACCCATTTATGGAACTTCATGGATATCATCCACCGTCCATCACATCATATTTAAGAGAAAATTCTAAGGTTCAAGCAGTGGAAGATCACATCAAGCATCAACAACAAGTTCTCCAACTCTTAAAGGATATCCTCACTTTAGTGCATAATAGAATGAAACAACACGCAGATCAACATTTCAGAGAAATAAGTTTTGATGTAGGTGATTGAGTATTCCTACGGCTACAACCATATGAACAAATGTCACTCAAGCAAGATAAGAAGGATAATAAATGATCGCCAAAGTAGTATGGTCCATACAAGGTGTTGCAAAAGATAGGTACTATGGCATACAATTGGAGCTTCTTGAAGCTTCCCGAGTGTACCCAGTTTTCCATGTTTCATGCTTAAAGAAGGTTATAGGTGACAAGCTCCCAGTTCAAACAATATTTCTAGAACTTGATGAGGAAGGAAAAATCATATTGGAAGTTGAAGCAGTCACAAAAACAAGAACTCGATAGCTACGAAATCTATCAATTTCAGAGTATCTCATCAAGTGGAAGAACTTACTTGCTGAAGATTCCACATGGGAGGATGAGAATTTTATATAGAAGCACCCATAACTACTCAAGCATTGACAACAACACTTTTTTTAAGGAGAAGGGCATGTTAGGTCCCTATACTACTGATGATTTCCCCATTACTATTTTCATTGTAGCCCTTATTGTTATTGTTGTGCCTCTATTGTCCCCATATTGTTATTATTGTGCCATTATATTATTATTTTTATGTTGGCTTTGATTATATTGTGACCCCTTAAATTCATATATATAGAAAGGAGGTTTTTTCATTTGTATCATCCAAGAATTGTTCATTTGTGTAATGTAAAGGAGGTTTCCCCCTCGAAGAGGCTGATTTCTAAGTCGTTGATCTATCTTTTCTATCTTTTTGTGAGCTTGTTTCATAACATTGCTTGCATTTTTGAATGGGTCTAACCATAGTACAGTAGGTCCCTTGATCTGTCCGCCCTAGGTTTCTAAGAAAACCTGAGAGGGTTTATTGTTTTCCAACCAAGTATAAATCCCTATAGAAATTGACCATTTTTCTTGTTTATGGGGTTGTTTCCATACAACAAAACATATATCTTATTATAAACATATATGCCTCTTATTGTATCATGGGATAATACACATACCTTTGTAAGTTGTTCATTGTCTTCCATACACCAAAATTCTTCGCAACCTTGAAAGTGTGAGCCTCTCTGATCAATTGCAAGTACTTAACTTTAGGAACACATAACTTCTCTAACCTATAGAGTAACCCATTCTAGAGATGGTAATCAATTATGGTGTCATTATCATGCACATGAATCTTATTAGATCCTTATAATACTAGTGTAACCTCTATATTGTTATTGTTGTGCCCTTAAATTATTTTTGTTATGTAGGCCCTAATTATATTTTGACCCTTTAGACTCCTATATATACCAAGGAGAAATTTTCATTTGAATCATCTAAGTATTTTTCATTTATGTGATGTAAAGGGAGGTTTTCCCCCTCAAATTGGATTATTATCAAGTCATTGATCTACATTTTCTTATGTTTATGTGCTATTTTGATCTAGATACATAACATTTGGTACCAAAGCTCTTGATCCTAGGGTTTTGCTGTTTCAAATGGGTCACCGTGAAATTTTCGCTATGATTTTTGTTGTTGTTGTTGTGAAGCTTTAGACCATGAAATTGATACCACATGGATTCAAACTCTTGATGAACATATGGTTACAATTTCAGACCTTGGTTTGTTATATTTTCAAAGATTTTTTTGTATGCTCCATAATTCAGTCTCAAACAACTATCCCAGTGAAAATCCTCATAACTTTCTCTTCGAGAAATGGATTTGAATAATATAAAAATTTACTAAAATTGCATGAATTGTAGTTTTTTGGATATGAGTTTAAGTTTTGAAGGTTGAAAAAATGACATGTGGCATCCTGTACAAGTTAGACCTATGGAAGTAGTTCATAATTAGGTCATTGCAGGAGATTTTGAATAAATTTATCTTGAAGAATCCAATATTAGTTTAACTTGTGGGGTTGGAAAGAAGACACATAGAGCTAAATAAAGACAAATTTCAGACCTTTGGAGGCCAAAATCATATATATACAATAGTTTCAAGGTTAGCGAGATCAATAAGCTCAAAATCAAGCTCTTAAAAGGTGTGTATTTTTAAATTTTAAGGGCATATTGAAGCATATATATTATTAATTGGTTCCAAAATTCCTCCCAAACAAAAATTTGCTACACCCATTAAGTCCTAAAAAATCTCTAGTATGATGCATGAAGAGGAATAAATGCAACATGATATATCAAAATTACGGGACCAAGTGCAACAAATTTCTCTCTCGCAAAGAGCAACCAAAGATGAACTAGAAGTGATGATGAAGGGCCTCAAAGTAGACATTAAATGGGACATGGATGGTTTAAAAGGGGACATGATGTTGAATAATCAAGGGAAAATCAAGTTAATAATATTCTTCTCTTCATGATAACTATTTGTGAGGTATTTTAAACTTTTTCTTATTATCACAATCTCTTCTTGTTATTATTAGAGTGTGTCTTCTTTGTTCATCAAATAGTTACCAAAACAAAAGAGAACAGAACACAAGATGTTGGCTTTCTTCCAGGGCCAAAAGCTCTCACTCTTTGAGAGGAAAACCTGCACAAAATTATTCTTATAGAGATTCCAATTTACGAATACCAAGACCATGACCCTTGACCTATTAGGCCACTCTAAGACCAAGACACCATTCCTCTTCTTTGTCACTACTGAGATCATCATCATCACTGCTGCTAAACCAAGGTCATCACTATTGCATCATTGAGGTCATTACTACTACAACATTGTTGCACCTTCATCGATATCATTGCTACACTTTCACTAAGATTAATGTTTCTTATTGACTGAGACCTTCACCATGAAAATGAGAACTCTATACTTAGATATTTATGTGTATGAGAGATGCAACGATATATTCATCAATATCATAACCTTGCAACTATGTCTTCATCAAGATCATGATTGAGAACATGATTACCACTATATTGAGATCATCACTATGTTCAGAATTCATGCCAAGACAAAGATTGTTACTTCAAGATCCTCCTCTTCACAAGTATGTTGAGATTGTAAGGCTGCTTCAGAGATCACTGTATTGGTAGGAAAAGACTGTGATCATCAAGGAGGCCGAGACTGTACTCATTAGGAATGTAAGGAGGCCAAGAAACTTCATCTTGTGATGACCATCCGAAGAACATAGATGCATGACATAATTCTATAAGATTTAAGAAGTCTTGAGATTGTAATTACTCACTGTAATTACCCATAGAAGTTTCAGAGGCATGAGATCTGTCCTCCTATAATGTGGATCTCGGAAACTGTACCCATCTAAAAATTGCAGAGAATCTAGGTTATGTACTTGTACTTTTGCACAGAACCTAGCTAGATATTTATAGTAGTTGGTCCTCCATAAATTAGTGGACTTGAACGAATGAAGAGGTGTCTTTTAACTGTAAACCGACATGAATTCTTTTTACATTCTTTGGAGGCTGACTTCTTCAAGAGGGATTGTGCTTGTCTTTGGGGGGTTGTTAGACATTTCTACAGACTTGTATATATTGAACATAGGCTCAAGAAGATATTGTTCATATGAAATTGACTCTTTGACTCAATAATAAATCCTAAGGCTCTAAATGGGATTCACTAACAAATAAACCTCTTGCTCATGAAACCCATATAGCAAAGAATACAAAAATAATTTCATTTCTTTTATTTCATCATTTATAAATATCATGTCATTATGAAGACCAAACCTAGTTACACTTTCTTCAACACTCCCTCTTAACTACAGAGGTATTCATAATGGTACTTGGCCATTCTCAATTTGAAGAATTTCCCATAAGAATAATCAGATCGGTAACCCATCTGTATAGCTTCATAGTAACCAACATTGTTTCCATAACAAGGCCTTGACTGACATCTCTATCTCTCATCAGATCATAGCACAATTTTTGCGAGCCCAATGACTACAAACACCTTCATCATTGTCTCTCAAGGTTCATACCCACTAGGGTGTTCACTTAGTATGACCTTCTAGGACTATTCTTATCTTGGGTTCCCAACCCTCAAAGAATGTCGGTCCTCTTGCATACTCTTATCTTAGATTCCCTACACATCCTCAAAGAGCATCAGATGCCAAATGATTACCCAATCCTCCATTCTTTCTTCCCAAGTGAAGACAAGAATTTTGTGTCTATCTCTCCCTCTCAACTAGGGATGGTATGCCCATTTCTATAAAGGAATGTACCCAAGTTCCTTCTGACCAGGAACTTGCCCAAGCTCGCTCTCAATTAGGGACTAATTAGAGCTCCCTCTTAACTAGGGAATCTCCTTTTCATCAACAAATTCTTCTTCATGGGTCCTTCAGCTACTTGACCAATTTCCTTCCTTGATGTCATGAAATTCAGCAGAGCTTCTTCCTTGTAGGGAATTATCCATCAATCACTTTCCTTCTTGGTTCGTCATATCATTCCTTTCTTCATGGAAAGTGGCCTTATTGATACATATATGGAACCTTTGTCATATGGCTACTTCTTCCTCATCATGTTTCTTTCAGGAATTTACTTCCACCAAATGAATGCTAGTTGTACTTGTACTTACAACTCTTGTTCTAGTAGCCCTTCATGAACTCATCTAGACATTATTCAAGAAATAAAAACATAACATTAAATCAAATAGTACCTTACGAGATGGATCTTCACCATGACATATTCATGTAGGTATCAACATCCTGCATACATGTTGACACATCTCCTAAAGATATCCATTGTCAAGGGTCTCCATATTTTTTAGACTTTCATCAGAGCCTTCATATCTTTTTGAGAGATTTCCTAGTCAAATCTTCTTGGTCTATTGGATGTTGATTGCCTTCATTAGGGTTGCATATATTACAATATATTCCTTCCTCAATCATTCCATTCCCAAGACATTCCAATCAAAGTTTCATAATTGTATTCAACCACCTCATACTTCATATGAGGACATATTATGTTGATTTCATCTAGTGTGACTTATACCTTCCTGCATCCTCTCAGAGGAGGAGATCCCTTTCCCTTGATCATGCTTCTTAAGGTAGAAGTAGTGATCCATGTTACCTTCAACCATATGACATGACTTTATAATGCTAAATACAAGAATACATACCTCATTTTACCTTTAGGTCACCTAGGCTTCTTTTAGCGACTCCTTGATTGAAAAGATCTTCAATCCCTTGATTTTCTTCCTTTCTCATGTAATCATACCATCATCCCATGAATTCCATAAGTTGGAGTTCCTGATGAAACACTTGCTTCCTCTCTAGATTAGTTAACCTTTCGATGAGGATTCCATAAGAGAATCTTGAGGATCTAGCATATCCACATATGGCAGATGTTTCCTCCCTGACTTGATGTATGATGAGCCTTGTCCTAGATGACTTGATCCTTTCCTTCAATGTCTAATAGGGTTCCCAAGAGCTATATCCTTCATTTTTGACTGCCATGGATTTTGATCCTTATGTCCTTAACAATTCCCCATGGTGATATCACGAGCTCTTTCTTCCAATGCTTCCACGATCTGTTACTCCCATCTTTCCTTGGCTCCTTTCTTTATCTTCCTCCATCTTTCCAGTGTTATGAGCTTTCTTTTCATAATATTTCCATAGTAACGTTTTGTCTTTCTTGAGGACCAAACTTCCCTTTTTCTGCCAATGTGTGAGTCCTTTAATCTTCAACATTGTTGCCTTCAACTTGTCCTTTTATTTATTTATTATTATCTAGCATAGAGACCACAAGTTGTCAAATGAGGTAACCTTCTTGTCTTATGGACATTTATTACCTTTCTTATCAATTAGAATGATGATAATTATCTTCTTATCCTTTCTCCTAGATCTCCAATTGCGATCTTATGGAGATATCCCTTCATTCTTTGATACCTCCAATTTTGTGTAGTTCAAGTCTAAGTGATACAACCTTCTTTTTTGAATTTTTAGAGAATATATTTTCTAGCATTTCATATATCTCTTTTCTGTCTCCTCTCCTACTACATAGGGATGAGAGGACCTTTGATTGATTTCATAAGAATCCTATGAGTCCCCTGATCCTTTTGCATGCATTCAAACAATACTTGACTTTTAGAGAATTTTCCATAGATGTCAGTGACTTCACTTTCGGGGACTATATCTATCCTCCTTTCTTATGAAAGGAATTTCGATGACCAAACCAATTTATAGATCTCCTTGCAAACACAAAGTCATTTAAACAAACTTTATTATAAAATGAAAGATACTTACTTGACAAGTGAAGATGAACTCTTCTACTTGATTACTTTGATGATGGTTAAAGAAGATGTATTAGAGCCTCCTCTTGGATGATCTTCCTTTAGATGAAAAAGCCTTTCTTCAATAGAAAAGGTTGCTCCTTTTGATGAGGATGATTTGCTGCTTCTTCAGATCATCTTCTTCTAGGGCAAGGAGATGATCCTTGCTTGTTTTTATAACCTTGAAGATGACGATGCCTTCTCGCCTTCACTATGCTTTGCCTTTTTTTGTAGTGTAGATCAGGACTGCTTCTAGGGTTTCAACTTTTTCCAAGATGATGTGATCTTCGTTTTTGAGGTCCTTCGAGCTACCTCGCTTTGTAGACAACTTGATGAGGCCCTTGGTAGCCTTTTGATGATGACTACGTAAGAAAATCTCTTGTTGTTGTAAACTACTTCCTCGATCTAGGGTTTGATCAAAATCAGGGTTTGATTCTTCAATGTAGATCTTGTTCATTTTCTTTGTTATCCTTCAACTTGTTTTGATGTCCTTCTTGAAACATGATCCTTGAATGTCTCTTTTCTTCCCTTCCTTTGAATTCAACACCTTAACTCTGAAACCATGTTGAAGAATCTAGGGAAAATCAAGTTAATAAGATTCTTTTCTTCATGATAACTATTTGTGAGGTATTTTTAACTTTTTCTTATTAGCACAATCTCTTATTGTTATTATTAGAGTGTGTCTTCTTAGTTCATCAAATAGTTACCAAAACAAAAGAGACAAGAACATAAGATGTTGGTTGTCTGCCAGGGTCGAAACCTCTCACTTTTTGAGAGGAAAACCCACAAAAAAATCTTCTTATAGAGATTCCAATTGATGAATACCAAGACCATGACACTTGACCTATTAGGCCACTCCAAGACCAAGACACCAATCCTCTTCTTTATCACTGCTGAGATCATCATCGCCACTGCTGCTAAACCGAGGTTATCACTATTGCATCATTGAGGTCATTACTACTACAACATTGTTGCACCTTCATCGAGATCATTGTTGCACTTTCATTGAGATCAATGCTACTTATTTACTAAGACCTTCACCATGACAATGAGATCTCTATGCTTAGATATTTATATGTATGTGAGCTACAATGAGATCTTCATCAAGATCATAACCTTGAAACTACGTCTACATCAAGATCATGACAGAGATCATGATTAGCACTATATTGAGATCATGACTGCATTCAGAATTCATGCTGAGATAGAATGTGTTACTTCAAGATCCTCCTCTTCACAAGTATGCTAAGATTGTAAGGCTCCTTCAGAGATCCCTATATTGGTAGGCCGAGATTGGGATCATCAAGGAGGCCGAGAATGTAATCGTTAGGAATGTAAGGAGGTCAAGAAAATTCGTCCTGTGATGCCCATCCAAAGAATAGATATGCATGACAGAATTCTCTGAGATTTATGACAAAGTTTCAGAGACATCCAAGATCTGTCCTCTTGTAATGCAAATCTCAGAACCTGTACCATTCTAAAATTTTTGAGAATCCGAGTTCTGTACATGTATTTTTACGTAGACCCTAGATAGGTATTTATAGTAGTTGGTCCTGCATAAATTAGCCGACTTGAACCAACGAAGAGATGTGTCTTTTAAATTTAAGCCAACGTGACTTCTTTTAACATTTCTTGGAGGCTGACTTATTCAAGAGGGATTGTACTTGCCTTTGGAGGGATGTTAGACATTTATATAGACTTGTGTACATTGAACATAGGATCAAGAAGAGATTATTCATATGAAATTGAATCTTTTACTCAGTAATAAATCCTAATGATCTCAATGGGAGCCACTAACAAATGGAGTTTTCTTTAGTGCGACTTTTTGGACTTTCAGGAGTCATAATCTGGCAGAAAAATTTGAGGTGAAATATTAATTTGTGTTATTTAAATTAGTTTTTTGAATTTATATATGGATTCAACACCCTGAAAATACCCTAGGGAATTTCGATTATGCACGGGTTACCCATCAAGCTTGTGATTTCAATAAATCCCTGTCGAGTTTAGAGAAATTAGACCAGAAAAACCCATCGGAAAAGCTTCCAAAAAGTCGCACTAAAGACAACTCACTAAAAAATAAACATCTTTCTCATGAAACCCATGTAGCAAGGAATACAAAAATAATTTCATTTCTTTTATTTCATCATTTAGAAAGATCATGTCATTATGAATACCGAACCTAGTTACACTTTCTTCAACACATGGAAGGTTTAAAAGCAAACATGGAAGGTTTGAAGGAAGGCTTGACAAGGTTTCTACAAAAAAAGCTCCATGATTGTGAAAAGGTATTTAAAGAAACTCATGTTGAAAAAAAAGGAATGTGAATCATAATTTTAGAGACTCCAACTTTGGGTTGAAGGCCAACCACATACCAAAGATTGATATGAAGAAGTTTGATGGTAATGATCCAGTAACATGGATACTGTGAATGGAGAAACTCTTTGATCTACACGATGTACAACACACACAAAAGGTACACATTGCATGTTTATATTTAGAACGCAATCAGTTTGTGTGGTATCATTGGCTTTGTTCTCATCAATCACTTTCCACTTGGACAATTTTTATGGAGGAATTGGTAACACATTATGATAATACAATGAGAAATACCTTCTTTAGCCAATTGATAAATCTCAAACATAGGGGTTCAATTTTCGAGCACATTGATAACTTATAAATATTGAATATCAAAGTATTTGATATTCCAAAAGAGCATATGATTGATGTCTTCGTAGGGACTATAAATGATAATATCCAACATGAGGTTTGCCTTTGAGAACCTATCTCATTGGATAATGTGTTTAGGGTGGCAATAAATTTTTAAAGAAAAAATTTGGCAATAAGGATGTCTACCACTCACAACTATAAAGATGAAAGTGTTGCTACTCCTAACCACCCATAACCTACAACATTGATAACACAAAAACTAGAGGAAAAGAAAAAGGTTTTTGTTACATTTGTGATAACAAATACATTAAAGGTCATAAGTGTGCTGAGAATAAATTATTTTTACATAGCTTGTGAAGAGGAGGAAGAAAAGGAAAAAGAAACATCAAAAGAAGAAGACATACACCAGGAACCAACCTTAGGGGTTGAAAAAGAAGAAATAAATCTTGCCATACCTTGTAATGCATTCACAGGAATTACCACTCCTTAAACTCTACAAATAAAAAGATATATCCAGAAGAAAAAGGTAATAATGTTGATTGATTTGGGTAGTACCCATAATTTTATTCACTGTAAGATAGCCAAGGAATTGAATTGATTTCTATATCTTGCACCAAAGTGTCAACTGATGTTTGTAGATGGAGGAACTATAAATTACTTAGGGAAGTGCCATAATATCAAGCTAACCATGGGGGAATATGTATTAAATAGTACAATGCTCGCCATTCCAATGGGTGGGTTGATGTTGTATTAGGAATCTAATGGTTACAATCTTTGGGGGATGATAGCTTTTAATTTTCAAGAACTTTTCTCGAAATTTTTTTGGGAAGGAAAGGAAATTGAATTAAGGGGTTTCATAGGGAAAATTGATAATCAAATCTAATGGAATGACAAAGATTTTGAAGAAGGAACACTGAGGGGTAATTGCACAATTATGTTCCTTAGATGTTCAAACATCTAAGTAATCCATTTATCTAGATCTCCAAGGAGTCCTTCATAATCATTCCAAGGTATTTGAGACTCCCAAAGGTCTCCCACCTACTTGTGATCATGATCATGCTATTCACTTGATTCTTGGAAATGTTTCTCCAAACATTAGACCTTAAAAATATTGCATATGTCCAAAAGAGTGAAATTGAACATATGGTTGCAGGAATGCTAGAGGTAGGTATAATTTAACCTAGTCAAAATTCTTTCTCTTCTGCAATAGTATTGGTGCACACGAAGGATGGATCATGGCATATGTGTCCAAATTATAGAGAGCTCAATAAGGTCACTGCTAAAGATAGATTTCCTATTCATGTCATTAATGAATTTTTGGATGAATTACATGGAGAAATTTAATTCACCAAGCTGGATCTCCATTCAGGATATCATCAAATTAGAATGAAGACAAAAGACATTCCGAAAACAAAATTCAGAAATTATGAACGTCATTATGAATTTTTGGTCATGCCTTTTAGCCTTACTAATGCACCTTTCACATTTAAAGGTTTGATGAATTCCACTTTCAAACCCTTAGAAAATTTTTGTTAGTAGTTTTTATGATATACTAATCTACAACAAGTCTTGGAAGGACCATGTTCAGCATGTTGGTAGGGTGCTCAAACTATTGGAAGAGAAATAATTGTAAGCAAAACCCTCCCAATGTTTATTTGGGTTACAAGAGGTGGGATATTTGGGTCATATTGTATCTCATGTTGGGTTGTGTTATATTCTTTCCACGACTAACCTACGTAGTGAACCGGGGGGTTAGAGGGGGGGCGGAGCCCCCCTTCATTGCGCCGATTGCGCAGCGGGGGGTTTGAGGGGGGTGGGTAGCCCCCCTCTATGGGGTTCGGGGCAGCGCCCTGAGAAATTTTTTTTTGGACCCTATATTAGGTTGGGTGAACCTACCTATGGTTTTCGGTCCATGGTTTTGGACACGATGGTTTTTCAGTCCATGATATTGGATGCTTCGGCGTGTATAAATATGTATTGTAACATTGAAAGGAACATAATGAAAAATCAAGCTAGTAGTCCCG